>JAOPSE010001417.1:0-142690 GCA_029449295.1 Zea luxurians | reverse complement strand
TTTTAGAGATAGGATCTGTCTTGTGGATAGGGTCAGTTTTAGAGATAGGATCTATTTTGTAGATATGATCAGTTTTGTAGGATGGAAGCGGATGGACACAATCAAACTGAACTAAAACAAATCTAAACCAGCAACCAAACTCAACCTAGAACATGAACTCAGAACTGCGGACTCTAAAACTGAATTGTGCAAAGGTTAAGGCGATGGTTTTAGGTCACAATAAACTGATCATAATTATTTTTTTTGGCTTTTTATGGACTATGTGATGAAACAAAACTAATCTAAAGGTAGGATTATACCTCACGGGCAACCTGGAAATTTGATACCAATTGATAGAAGACGCGACCCGATCTTCCGTGAGATACGATAACTTGATTGAGTGGAGATCTCGACGTTGATGATCCAAGGCTCCGAGCGAACGGTTCCTCGCAATCACTACACCACGGCCATTGGTTATCACCCATGACACACGAATGACCTCGCCACGAAGGCTTATCCCTGCAAGCGCAATCAAGAACACAAGCAAGAACAGGAAAGAAACGCAACCAAAATTGTATTGATTACGGGATGGGGTCTCACAAACCGATGAAAAAAGACACTGTTCGATGATAGAATTGATCTAAGCAAAACCCAAAACCTAATGTGGCGGAGGCTGCTTAATAAATAGAGTATTAGGGCATGCGTGACCCCTGCACTCGCCCCTAATGGGCTTCGACGCGATACACGGCCCAACGGCCCAACAGACGGTGTCGCAGCACCAAAACAGAATCTGAACGCTGAATTGTTTCGACGATTTCTGTTGACTACGGACGAATTTTAAGGTAGAACCAGTTGGGTTGGTTAGATAATCTCCTTGTCTTTCCAACCATATCAAGTCGTCGCAATCGGAGTCAAGATCCTGAGCGTCTATTTTAGTGCAGACTGGTCATGGAACCGGAGATGGAGTCGTCCGAGTCCGACTTGATCTCCTTCCTGTTGTGGCCGCCTTGCTGCTCCTTCTCAACACCTTGGCCTTTCCCAAGTCCTTGATGGTCCTCTCCAGGGTACCTAATCATCAAAACATTCATGGCCCCAAGCGTAAGCTCTGAAACACAATTGACTAGGTTAGAACGTACCTAGAGATTTAGCTGTCGTGCACGAGATCGTGTTACGGTCCATTCATTGTATGTATAGAAGTGATGTCCTCATTAGAAGCTGCATCGTTTCACGCCTACAAGAGAGAAGCCATTCGTGCCGAGTTAACTCGCCTAGTGTCGGCATGGTTCATTAGAGAAGTACTGCATCCAGAGTGGCTGGCAAACCCTGTTCTTGTACTCAAAAAGAATAAAATTGATTGGCGCATGTGCGTCAACTATACCGATCACAATAAGCACTGCCCAAAGGATACCTTCGGTCTCCCTAGAATAGATCAGGTAGTTGACTCGACCGTTGGCTGCTCTATGCTCTCCTTCCTAGATTGCTACTCCGAATATCATCAGACCAGTCTGGCAAAGGAAGAAGAAGAGAAGACTACATTCTTCACACCGTTTGGAGCCTTTTGCTATACTTCCATGTCGTTCGACCTCAAAAATGTTGTAGCGACTTACCAGAGGGCCATCCAGACATGCTTAGCCGACCATTGGGCAAACGAGTGGAGGCTTTTGTTGATGATGTGGTCATCAAAACAGAAAACTCAGATAACTTCATCGAAGATTTGCAATAGGTCTTCAACAGCTTGAGATGCTACCAATGGAAGCTAAACCCAGATAAATGCGTATTCGGAGTGCCGGCTGGAAAGCTACTGGGGTTATCATCAGCCATGTCACAGAACCTCCCAAGGTATTAGGCCCACCTATAGATGTCCTTGTCCTAAGGACCTTGGACAACCATGTAGATGCACATAATCCCTTGACAAGTTCGGTCTGTTGTATCAACATCATACCGTCCAAGAGCGCTTCACCCATCACGCAAACATTACATCACATCGGAGGATAGAATAAGCGGAAGCAGATTACAATAACTTAATTTACACTCATAAAATATAGAGAGAGAGAGTATTATTACAGTACCGGGTGTTATGAGTGCATAAAATATTATTACATACCAGGGAGGCAAAACACCCTCCCGCACAAAAGTTTATTGTTTTCAAACTGGAGGCAAACATCCTCCTGCACACACCAATCACTGATTGGCTCCTCCTTTGGTACCACCTTCGAGCAGAAACAGCAAAACTCCACTGTTTCATCACCTACAACAACATGGGTTCGAAAACCCTGAGTACGGAGTGTACCTTCGCATGTCTTACCCGACAAAGGAAAAGACTCTCAAGGATATGCTGGCTTGTGGGATTCAAGGTAAAGCTGATGAAAAAATCAAAGACTATGTTTGCAGACATGCTTACTAACAGTGGATCCTTAAAAATCCAGTTTTATTTTCAGGTTAAGTTATTACCTGCATCTAGAGTTCTTTCTGTCCTAGTTCAAACACTTGGCCTATGCTAACCATCTTTTATCAACCCTTCAATTTACTGGATTGCTACGTGTAGGGCAGTGACCAAGTCATCTTGTCCGAGAAGTAACGGCGATCTGAATCGATTAATACCTAGCTGGGGATCTCCAAAACACATGACATATGTAGCACTTAACCCTTGCATATGTCAACTTGCCACCGGGTTTCTCAAGACTAGACCGGGTTCACTCCAACCAAGAGCACAGATACACAATCGTCCAGCTCTTGCCACGGAGGGTACACGCTACTCTCGCCATCTCTCCACTCCCATGCGTGGTGGCCTTTCTGTTATTGGTCCGACCGAGGCAAAGCTTACCCATGACGAGCCATGTGGCCAGTTAAAAGGTCCTCGATCATCAAGCCTACATCGACACAGTCCTTAATCGACTCAGACGGAGGACACTACACCGAGACTTCCTTCTCATGCAAGTCACCCGCCCGGTCTCATCTTCACTATTTAAAACCCAAAGTTTGGTACCTGTCAGAGGTACGTCTTTTCGATGCTGAACCCATCATGGCCATGATGGATTCACCATCAATTCTTTTCTTTGAAAACTTCCCATCCCATCTGAAGCATCATCTTTGTTTAAAATAAACATTTTGTTTTCTAAGGCAAGACTAAGCATTGGAAAATTTTTAAATAAAACGGGTATCAAGGAATGGTAAACAGTTCCAAGGAAGGAATGCAGCAATTGTTTATCACCCAACTCCTATCACCTAATGCATCATTTCAAGTGATAAAGAGTTCGAAATAACAAGGAAGGGTAAATGCACCAGGGCTTGCCTTGTGTAGTAGGAGACTCAGGATCTGTTCCACAAATATCAAAGTAGAAACTGTTCTCGACAGGTGGAATTTCAGCTTGTGGGGCAGTTTCTTCTTCGACTATCACTTCTTCGTTTTCTATACATAACAATACATATACATGAATGCTCATGTGATGCTATGAATATGCAGTTATAATAGAAACACACTAAGTTGTATCTTGAATATAACTTTCCTTCATGGTACACCTGAGTCACTAGGGTTTCCTGAGTTAGTACTCTTATTAGGGTTAGGCAATTTTATTCTAGGAAGCTAGTGTCTTGGGTTGGGTGCAAACAATGTCCAATGCATGTCAAACTTTACCCAAGGGCTTTAATCACTAAACCAAGCTTACTCAAAAAGTTTCATTATTTTTGGAGCTACCAATTTAATTCTAAAATTCTAAAAGACTAGGTTTAGGCATCCTTAAATGCTAAATAATTCCTGGTGGGATTAAAAATCTTGAACCTATTTTTATTAAATACTAGAAAAATTTAGGAGTCCAGTAAAATTGGTCCCATGATTTTATTATTTTTCTAGAATTTCCTATAAATTTCCTAAGCCTGGTAGAAAAGAAAAGGAAAAGAATAAATAGTGCTAGGCTGAATCTAGCCCAAGCCGTCCCGAGAATGGAGGAACACACGTGCGCGCGTGCCCACGCTGGCAATATTGTGCAAAGACCCCTGTCGATTTGAAAAACCCGTAAAGAAGCCGCGACACTATTCACATGTTTCTTTGACATTCGCACTTAAGCCCTTGCACTTCTATTCCTTCACCGCACTCGGTCCACGACGGTGAACGGCAATGAGCGCGCCCTCCGGCGAACTTGTACCGATCGAGATGCGCAACGCCTAGTGCCCTAACTCGGTCGACAACCTAATTCCACTCATGGCAATCCTAATCTGACCCTCAATTGCATGAATCCGGCCTAGAGTTCATTTGTTCATGACGACGGCGAGACCCAAGGGAAAACTGAGGTGTTCTAGGTGACTCAAACGCGGTCTAGTTCAATCAATTGGGTCTACGAGCAACAGGAGACTTAAGGGATGCTAGAACTCTAAGCAGAGAGGCATTGAACCAACCTGTAGATGGCTGGCCACGGTGAGAAGCTCACGGCAGCGCGAAAAACCGATTTGGGGAAATCCCGAATTAAGGCGCTACGGTGGACGATTGGAGGCGAGGAGCGATGCACTGGGCGGTAACAACCTAGAGGAGCTAGCTATGCACTCAATTTATAGAGATCAACAGCGGTGGCACCCAATTTGAGGAAGACACGCTGGCGGCCGGAGAGAGGGGTAAATTACTGGCGCGAGCTACCGTGGCGGTCACTGGCTAATGAGCTACGACGGTCACTGGTTACTCTCCACGACTCGAGACGACGTGGTTAAAACAGCTTAAGGCATGGCGCGACCGTAGTGAACAGCGGCACGGCGACGGCCGCACAGCCACGTCGTTGGCAAGTGGGTTACGGTGAAACAGTCCGGTGACAAGGTCGAGCTCAATCCCAGCGGCAAGATCTTTTACCCCGAGTCATTATCCGCACGCCACTGGGCACGAATCGCAGCACCGGCGCGAATCTAGGCACGGGGATTCACAGGCGGCGAGATACACTGCACCTGATCTTGTTCAGTTACTGTACCATCGAAAACCATTCATCAGGGGCCTGACAGAGCGAGTTAGAGGGCTTGATTCTCAAACTTTTGTGTAGCAACTCACCAATCCTTCTGAAACATAGTTGTTGATCTATAATCCAGCTACAACATTGTTACAAAGGTCTTACGCAAAACATCCACTAAATTCCCCACAATCCGATCACAAAGTTCATCTGATTTCATTGTCAGTCAAAATTCAGTCTTTAATAGTGACTGACAGTCCAATTTCATGTCCATTTATCCTCAATTTTTGTATAGCACTAATTGCCTTAGTTACTTAATCAAAGTTGTGCTCCTATCATAGCTCTATAAGATTGATGTATTGACCTAGGGCAAAATCCTCATGAATTAAGAAATACAAGGCTCCAAATTTGGCCTAATCTCACTGAAATCAGAGTTAGCCACATAAGTGTGCTTGAGACTTTTTGCAATTAAGTCCAAATTGTCCACAATACTTGAAAATCCTCCAATGTAAAAGTTGTTTGGTTTTTGATGTTCTACCACTTTGATATTTACATTTTGGTCCAAAGTGTATAGAATTTGAATTCACCTCCATAGGGTACAATTTAGGGTTTTTCTAGGGTTTCTTTTAGGGTTTTGAGCACTTTAGGGTTTTTGTGCCACTCAATTCCATCAAACTAAATATCTTATGAACCTTTCCATGACTTTTGAGGTATTACTCATTTTGGATTTACTTTCACCCATAGGCTATAATCCCAGGGTTAAGTACCCTACCCTAAGATTATGAATACTTCAAGCCACCATATCACACATGTTTTGAAATTTTACCTAGTGGATGCATTCTAGGTGTAACAAACAAAATGAAATGTCAATGCATATGATGTCATGCTCAAGTTTTAGTACTAGTAACACCAGGGGTGTTACATCCTTCCCCCCCATAAAAGAATCTCGTCCCGAGATTTAAGGTCCTAGGGTAAGTAGTGGAAAAGGAAACACGTCATATCTTTATTTTCCTATTTATCTTACAGAGCAGAGGATGGTATGGGGTTTATTCCAACTTTACAGTTAGATACACAAATCTTATAGGTTACATGAAGCTAAAAACCTAGGAAAATTCTTCTCCAAGAAATCTTGAGTCTCTCAGGTAGCTTCATCTTTAGTATGCTGGTTCCATTGTACCTTATAGAATTTGAGAGTCCTTTTTCGAGTGATCATGTCCTTCTGATCCAAAACTCGAATGGGATGTTTCGAATAAGTCAAGTCTGGTTCTAAAGTGACATCCACCACGTTGATGGTTCGATCAGGAATCCGAAGGCACTTCCTTAACTAGGATACATGGAACACTTTATGTACTACAGATAATGATTCAGGCAGTTGAAGTTTGTACGCCACTGGTCCGCACTGTTCAAGAATGGGAAACAGGCCAATGTATCGGGGTGCCAACTTTCCTTTTATCCCGAATCGATTAACACCCTTCATCGGTGATACTTTCAGGTATACATAATCTTTGACTTGAAAGATCAAAGGTCGGCGTCGTTTATCCGCATAACTTTTCTGCCGAGCTTGAGCTTCTTTCAAGTGGTGCCTTATCCGTTGAACCTTTTCCTCTATTTCTTTGACCAAGTTAGGCCTGAAAAACCACCGTTCCCCTGGTTCAGACCAATTTAAGGGTGTTCGGCATCGTCGTCCGTACAGTGCTTCAAATGGTGCCATATTAATGCTTCTTGATAGATATTATTATAAGAAAATTCTGCCAATGCCAGACAATCATACCATTTCTGTGGGAACTCTAGGACACATGCCCTTAGCATATCTTCAAGTATCTGATTCACTCTCTTAGTTTGTCCACTTGTTTGAGGATGATAAGCTTGAACTGTGGAGCAATTTAGTACCCAAGGATTTGTGTAGCTCTTCCCAAAACTTGGATACAAATTGCGGTCCCCGGTCTGATACTATCATTTTTGGGGACTCCATGTAAACTGAGAATACGAGCAATATAAAGTTCCGCGTATGCGACCACTGGATATTTTGTCTTGATGGGAAGAAAATGAGCAATCTTTGTAAGCCGATCAATTATGACCCAAATAGAGTCAAAGCCTTTGGCTATCTTGGGCAATCCCATAATGAAATCCATACTAATATCTTCCCATTTCCAAGTTGGGATGGGCAAGGACTATAACGGTCCAGCGGTCTTCATGTGTACTGCCTTGACACGTCTATAGGTGTCACATCTTGCCACATATAGTGTGATTTCAATCTTCATTTTTGTCCACCAATAATGTTGCTTTAAGTCTTGATACATCTTAGTACTTCCAGGGTGAATGGAATATCGACTAAGATGAGCTTCATCCAAGATCTGTTGGCGGACTTCAACATCTTTTGGCACAACTATGTGATTTTTAAAACCATATTACTCCTTGGTCATCTTTTCTAAAGCAATTTGCTTTGCCGGTCTTCTATTTTCTCATGAATATACTTCATACCCTTATCGGCTCTTTGGGCATCAATAATTCTTTGTAGAAGAATCGACTCAAGCTTCAAATTTGTCAAGGTTCCTTGTTGTATCATACCTAGGTTCAACTTTTCCATTTCTTAACATAGAGTGGTGTCAGGTGTTCTTACTGTAAGATAATGACAGGAAGCTTTGCAACTCAATGCATCTGCCACCACATTGGCCTTTCATGGGTGATAATGGATCTCCAAGTCATAATCTTTAATTAGCTCAAGTCATCTTCTCTGCCTCATGTTCAATTCTGACTGGGTAAAGATATATTTCAAACTTTTGTGATCCATATACACATGGTATATATTCCCCAGTAGATAATGACACCAAATCTTGAGGGCTTGAACGACTGCAGCTAGTTCCAAGTCATGAGTTGGGTAGTGTTCTTCGTGCCGGCGCAGTTGTCTTGAAGCATATGCTATGACTCGTCCTTCTTGCATCAAGACACATCTGAGTCCACTGCCTGACGCGTCACAAAATACATCAAAAGGCTTTTCAATATCCGGTTGAGCCAACACCGGGGCAGTGGTCAATAACACCTTCAGCTGCTCAAAGGCTTCATTTCATTTTGAGGACCAATCAAACTTTGTATCATTCTTCAATAATCCCATAATGGGTTTAACAATCTTGGAGAAATCCAAAATGAACCTGCGGTAATATCCAGCCAGTCCAAGGAACTCCGAACTTGATGTACTGTAGTGGGCGGGTTCCATTCTAGAATATCCTTGATTTTGCTAAGATCAACCGCAATCCATTTAGCAGACAATACATGTCCAAGGAACTAGATTTCCTCCAACCAGAACGCACATTTGCTGAACTTGGCATACAACTAATGTTCCCTTAAGCGCGTTAGCACGATCCGTAAGTGCTTTGCATGCTCCTCTTCATTTTTGGAATAGATCAAAATGTCGTCAATGAAGACCACCACAAACTTATCCAACTCAGGCATAAATACCAAGTTCATTAAGTATGTGAAGTGGGCTGGAGCATTTGTCAATCCAAAAGACATGACCAGATATTCAAATAACCCATACCGCGTGGTGAATGCGGTATTGGGTATATCCTTGGGTCGAATACGGATCTGATGATAGCCCGATCTGAGATCAATCATGAAGAATACCCGGCTCTAGTAAGTTGATCGAACAAAATATCGATCCGAGGAAGAGGATACTTGTTCTTGATGGTAACCTCATTGAGGGGTCTATAGTCCACGCACTTTCATAGTGTATGATCCTTCTTCTTGATGAAAATTGCTGGACATCCCAATGGTAATGAACTTGGTCTAATAAACCCTTTCTCAAGCAAGTCTTGTAGTTGAGTCTTGAGTTCTGCCAGTTCATTAGGTGGCATACGGTAAGACCTTCTGGAAATAGGAGCCGTACCGGGCTTCAATTCAATCACAAATTCCACATCCCTTTCTGGAGGCAACCCAGGCAAGTCTTCGGGAAAGACATCCGAAAATTCACATACAACCGGAATATCCTAGATTTCTTATACGATAGCCTCATAAACTTGTCTAGATGCTTTGACTGGGACAACTACTAGGATGGACAATTGGATCTCTTCATGACCATGGCTTAATTTAATGGTCCTTAAGTCTGTATTGATGATGGCCTTATGCTGGGCTAACCAGTTCATGCCCAGAATTACATCTATATCTTGCCCCCTTATAACAATCATGTTTGTAGGAAATTCCCATCTAGCCAGTGTTACTGGTATGTGGAAGGCTACTTCCTTAGTAAATATCCAGCCCCCATGTGAGTGGATAATAAATCCCTCCCTTGATTCAGTGCAATGTATGCAATGTTTCTCCACAAACGTCTTGCTTATGAAGGTATGTGATGCACCAGAATCGAAAAGGATAACTGTTGGGTAGTTGGCAACAAGGAACGTACCCATCATCACCGGTTTGCCTTCTGGTGTAGTAGCTATCGGTGTTTGGAGCCCGACCACACACCCGGGGTTACCCCTCGCGGTGCTTTTGGGTAGGACGGTGTTGTTGACTGTAACTCAATGGTTCGTGCGAGATGCACGAGAGGCGATAGGTTAGTTTCTACAGGTTCGGGTCGCTTGGAGAGGCGTAATACCCTACTTTCCTGGTGAGAAACTTTTTGTGGTGGGTTACAAGAGGAATCTCCGGAATGGAGAGAAACTAGTGAGATGGGTTGGTGATTGATCTGGAAATGATGGGGTACCCCTAGGCCTTATATATTCGACCGTGGGGCACTACATGCGTATGTGATGATGATATGTTCCTAAACAATAGTGAACTGACTGAACTGATCTTCCTATAATCTTGCCGACTTATCCCTAATTTGCTCTGATATTCAAGGTCGCTGCACGCGGGAAAGTCGTGTGGGCGCTTTGGATAGCGCTTAAGTCCCACGAGTCACTTGGGCCTGAGTCTGCTTCTTTCTCGTGTTGGCCCATTCCGCCAGCAGTTTTCTCCTAGCCCACAAAGGGATGGTCTAGAGAGATAACAGGCCTAAAGCCTCTCGCGAGGCCTTCTTACCTTCTAGTGGACCTGGGGGATATCTGTCCCCCACAAGCCCCCAATCTTTGAGTTGATTTGAAATAATCAGCCCAAAGATTCTAGGTCCAGCTCACGAGTTTGTGGCATGATTTCCATCTGGTAATGGGCGTGCCGAAGGTGCACCTATTGAGTGTTGCTCCTAAACTTTGAGTGACTCAGTAAAAATAGTCTTCTCAAAACTCTTCATTTGATGCTCTGGAGATCAGCGTCTTGTCATCATATCATGCTTTAGAAATCAGCATTTTGTCTTCTAGGATTAAAAATCTATTGTGTGGTGCACCCAATGGTGTAGCCCTCGAGCTTTGAGTGGATTTTTGAAAATGATCCACTCAAAGATCTTCATCTCATGCTTTAGAATCAGTATTTTTTCATCATCATATGCTTTAGAAATCAGCATTTTGTCTTCATCCATGCTCTTGCGAATTCAAACAATATTATCTGCCCCACCTTGTCAGGTCTGAAATTTATTTGATCGGTGACAGATTTGACGTTCGGTAGATGACTCTTGGCTGGTCATCACCCCGCTCTGCGCTTCAATGCCTCTGCTGATTAGACTTGCGGTTCAGTAATTATATTTGGATTTCCTCCGATCTCTACCGATCTCTTCCTTCTGTATCAATACATTCATTGCGTATACTGTATGGATATGACTTGTTCAGAAAATCTATTGAAAATTCCAAGTTACCCCCCAATGGGTGTGACCAAGGGGCGTCTTAGTATGCAGAGCGTTTAGCACACTGTCCTGGAGTAGTAACTTGATGTGACTATGGGGTGTAATCATACCGCCCGAGCAGTTGACCTTGGTCCAAATGGTGTCATGTTACGCGAAGCGGCGTCTGTTGCCTGACTCATTTTCAGGCGGCTTGAATTGCTTATTGAATACTTGCGACTGTTCGGCGAGCATGGTAGGAAGTGGACGGTCACTCTCGACCTCTATAAATAACCTGCTTGCACTGTTGTTCTCTTCACTCATCCTTCGATCATCTGCTACTTTCTTCTCCCCTTCTCTTCTTCTCCATCCAACCATGGGCAAAGGCAGGAGAGGTCGAGGCTCGCCCCGTCGTGCTGGCGACAAGCAGAAGCGTGACCCAAGTCCTCCCTCGGAGGACTTCGGCGATTCGAAATATTCGGAGGAGGAGGTTTCCTCCGGGTCCGAGGGATCGCTGGCTCTCGCTTCTCCCCTGACGTCGTCCGATGACTCGGATGACTCCCAGGGGTTAGCCGTTGAGGTCTAGACGTACATCCGTTCCGTCGAGCGCGCCGAGCTCGAGGGGTCGGATGAGTCGGAGGACTCCTCAGATGAGGAGAAGTCCTCCGGCTCGTCCGAGGAGCGAAGCGGCGACGACAGCGACGATGAGGGCAGTGGCAGCGGCGACGATAGCGGTGACGGTGACGGCGGCAAAGGCGACAGGGGCAGCGGCAGTGGAGGCGACGATGGCGATGGTGGCGATGGTGGCGGCAAGGGCGGTAGTGGCGACGTCGGCAGTGACAGCAGCAAGGCCAGTGGCAAAGCGCCACTGGTCTAAATATTAGTATAGATTAGTAGTAGTAGTAGAATAATGTAGTGGTAGTTAGTAGTGTAGTGTAGTGTAAGTAGTGAAGTAATGTAATGTAATGTAGTAAAAAGGGGGGAAAAAGGCCGACTCATAATGAGTCGGCTTTTGAGTTTGTGTAACCCCCTCCAATATTAATGAAGAACTTTAGTTGCTCCAAGTGATTGCTGTCTTTTGCTGCTTATTCTGTTTACGCGCTTGATAGTTCGTCCATATGCCTGATACTGCCGATGTTTTAGAGGTAACCACTGAGTGATGCCTGAAACTTTGCTCTCCCGAGTAGTGACTTGGCACTTTAGAAATAGTGCCCGACCCAGGAAACCCCATTTATACTCGCGCCGACGCGCTTTTTTTATTTCTGAGCCCTAACTTCACTTTTTCCCTTCGAACCACTCCTCTGCTTCCCTTAGATTTCGATCCTGCTCGTTCCGCCAGAAAGATCGCGAAGGCGCCCAAGCAAAAGACGCAGAGCACCGTTGCTGCAATCATCCCGCCCATCGACCCCAATAGCTAGCTGCCATTCGCTGGTAACCATATGTCTATCATTTCTGAATCCGACTTGCTTCATCTCGTTGAAGTTGGGGTTTTGCTTCCAAAAGAGCCCTGCTCTTGGCGGATTTGTTGTGGTATCACCGTTCCGACAGAAGATACCCATGAATCTGTCGTGTACATTCCTTTTCTCATTCGTGGGCTTGCTCTTCCCATCTCCCCCTTTTTCCGCGGTCTCCTTGATTTCTATGAGTTGAACTTGACGCATCTGAACCCTAATTCCATTCTGCAAATTTCCATTTTCCTGCATCTATGCGAGGCCTTTCTCGGGATTCTCCCCCACTTCGGTCTCTAGAAATATCATTATCATTGTTGGCCCAGGATGGCTGGGGGATAGCACCAGCTTATTGGCGACGCAAGTCTGGAGCTTCGCCGGGGGAGGAAAGCAGAGTATCTTGACAATCCTCTCAAGGACAGTATCAAGGGGTGGTGCCTTGAGTGGTTCATTATGGAGAACCACTGCAAATCTGTCCCCCTCGGTCAGGGAGGCAGCCAAATGTTCGCACACCTAGTTGGATAGAATCTCTGACCTCTTTGGAGATAACAGAGGTCAAAGTGCTGCTTGCCGAGATCTGCTCACTGAAGGATGGGGGTCTAACTGCTGAAACTGTAGTTGCTGACTTTGTATTCAAGAACATTTAGCCCTTAAAGGACAGGGTTTACCCCGCTTACTTGTATAGCAGTGTCAATGATTCTACCTTGGTCACGAACAGAAGGATTCCCACTGAAGATTTGCTGAGTCGTCTAGACATGATCCTGAGGGGCAGGGTTTCAAATACCGGTGCTCCTATGGCCTATTCTGCATGGAACCTACCACCACTTAGGCCATTCTCTGAGTTTGTATCCAACCCTCCTGCTCGTGACGGTAGCCTAGGTCATCATAGAGTGCGACCCTCTCCTGAGGATATTGAGGCTTTGATTGGTCTACTTTGGAGTCTTCACGAGGATGAGAGGCAGACTCACTTTGAGATGCCAGCCAGCACTGATGATGCTGAGATAGATGTTGTGCTTAGCCTGCTGGCTGGGGAATCATTCGACTCTACCCGCACCGAGTCGATAGCCATCATAACTGGGCAAGAATTTGTTGAAGAGGTGGAAACTCGGAAACCCAAAGGTGCCTGCCCAAAGCATCCACACCGTGTGAACCGCCCGACTGCACCTATCGAGGAGAAAAGAAAGAAGAGGCGACTTCGGTGACTGTTGTGCTTGGACCAGGATACCGACCCTTCTGTACCAGTTCCTGATGATGTCCTGACAGAGGTCATTCCTGAGGTTGATGCCAAGGGTTGTGATCGTGCATAGGCTACTGGGTGCACATTTGACGAGGACGAAGAGGAAGAGGAAGAAGAAGTCCTGCTGATCCGCAAGAACAGCCGACACTATAGAGGCAGCGAGGGGGGTAGCGATATTCCCTCTCTAGCTCTATCGACACTTGTCAGTCTTCAAATGCTTTCAATATCAGATTTTGATCAAGTACTGGAGGAGGTCGTCCCCGAAGACATGCTATCAGAGCCTCCTGAAGATGATATCACACCCGTCTGTTCTAAGGTCCCAGATGGTGGGCTTTCGTTGCTTGATTCCGCCGGGCAAGAGGTAACTCGAGTGGTGTCTCATGCATCGTCGACCTTGGAGGGCAGTCTTCCATGCAGAGACGCTGATCTAAGTCATCCAACTCCTATGGAGGTGGCTGAGGGGCCTTCCGCCTTAGAGGTGGCTACTGCAGAAGACCCAGCCTCCGAGAGTGGCGCTGGCAGCTACCTAGCCCCCGAGGTTGTTGCTGGTAGCGATCCAGCTCTTATGGGTAGTGCAAACTACAACCCAGCCTCGAGGGTGTTTAGGTGTGCTCTCTTTCCAATGCCTACATGGATGTCCACATCGGGTCGTCCCCACCTCGGTCCGATGGAGCGACGGCAGCACGTGCTTCCATAGCTTTAACTGGACAAGTCACCTTAGAGGTCGGCGAGCTAGATGCAAGGAGCCTGCTGTCTGCTGGTGGAGCTGAGGTCACCCCGGATAGTGCTCTTCAGATTGTTCCTGCTAACCTTCCCTCGTCAAGCCATGCCCCAGCTCCTCCTGTCCTGGGTCTACCGCTGTTTCTTTCCAATCTGCAGGTTAGTCGGTCTTTTGCTCTATGTTGTACCTACTAGCAAATTATCTTTCTTCTGCTCATCTGTCTATGATCATAGGATTTTGTTGATGGAGTATCTTCCCAGTTGAAATCCTGCGGCGCCGCTGTTCCTGAACAAGCTCTATCTCTGATGCAGTGGAATCCATTGCTGCTCCAGAAACAGATCAATGATCTGAAGGCGTCTAATGCTGGTTAGTGACCTTACAGCTTCCCTAGTTGTTTTGATTAATCAACTTGTTCTTACTCATGCATTCCCTTTCAGTTGCGTTGTCGGATATGGCTCAAGATATTCTGACCTTGAGGAGAAGTATTCTCAAAGTCAAGCCGACTTGGCCCAGACTTCTGCTTTTCTGGACGGTGCATGCTCTCTGAACTCCTCTCTTAATGCCCAGCTTGACTCTGAAAAGATGGCGCATGTGGTAAACTTCCTTGGATGACCCTGCCATGTTATTGTTGCCTTGGTACTGATTGTTGTTTTCTGTTTGTAGGAGGAGAAGCGAGCACTTGTTGCCTCTCGTGACAATCTAGACAGGCTGCACCGTGACGCTAGTAACTCTTTGACAATCTTGGAGAGGAGCCACCGCTTCACCATGTCTGACCTAGATCATCACCGCCATGAGCTGCAGGTATCCCAAGATGAAGTTCTGCGACTTGGACAACTGTTATCGACCAAGGATTTCACCATCAAGGATCTATGTGCTTCCAAGAGGCTTGTCACGCAGGAGCTAGAGGCCGTTCAACTGGTTGTTAAAGCTTTAGAGGATAGCTGCACCGTCTTGAAGGCTCAGCGCGACAAGGCTATGGATAAAGCCGTTCACGCTGGACGGATCCTGATGAGGAGGCCTAGCGTCGTGGTGCCTAACGATATTGTTGTTGATGTCAAGGCCGCGCCCAATGCTGCAAGCCGTCCTTCTTCTTCTGTTGCACCTGTGAAAGACATTGCCAGCAAAGATGTTTCGATGCAGTGATGTCCTGCAAAGCACTCTTTTTTATCGAGTTAGCATCTTTTTTAGAGGATGTAATATGAATTCTATGTGCATGTGACAGTTGTGTTAGAACTCGAATATTTTGTGAACAGGGTGCTAGAACACGCCCCTGGTGCCAGCAAGTAAAACGTTCTTTTTTTCCTGAAGAGCTAATTATTTCGCTGTTAGGGTATAGTAGTCATCCTGAACAACGCGAAAGCAAGTGCGCCACGCTGGTTTAAAGGCGTTTTCTGACTTAAGCCGATCGCCTGGCTGGTAGAGCATAATGGTCGCCCTAAGATAAGTAGGCATGAGCATGTCGCACTATCTTAAGTCGTTGCCGACTTAAGCCAATTGCTCCGTTAGCAGGGTATAGTGGTCACCCTAAGTTAGGTCAGCGTGAGCATGTCGCACCGACTTAAGTCGTCACTGACTTAAGGCCGATTGCTTCGTTAGTATGTATAGTGGTCACCCTAAGTCGAGTAAGCATGAGCACGTCACACCAACTTAAGTCGTTGCCGACTTAAGCTGATTGCTCCGTTACTAGGGTATAGTGGTCACCCTAAGTCAGGTCAGCGTGAGCATGTCGCACCGACTTAAGTCGTCGCCGACTTAAGTCGATTGCTTCGTTAGTAGGGTATAGTGGTCACCCTAAGTCGAGTAAGCGTGAGCATGTCACACCGACTTAAGTCGTTGCCGACTTAAGCCGATTGCTCCGTTAGTAGGGTATAGTGGTCGCCCTAAGTCGAGTAAGTGTGCTGATTTTAAGTCCAGTCCAATCAAAGTCAGCTGTAAGTCAAGAGTCTGAATGCCTTTGAAAACGAAAATTTATTGATGATGAAGTCCCTAGATTACAGAGTACAATGTTTCTTCGAGAATTTTTGAGGCCTTGCTAGAGATAGAACTTTCTGAGGTGCTCTATGTTCCATGAGTTCCCCACTTCTGTGCCATCCATTTGAGTAAGCCGGTATGATCCTGGCCGAGTGATCTCTGATATGATGAATGGCCCTTCCCATAGTGGTGACAGCTTGTGCCGTCCTTCCCCCATTAGAATTCGGTGAAGGACCAAGTCTCCCACTACAAAGGACCAGTGTCGCACAACTTTATCATGATAGCGCCTCAAGGTTTGCTGGTACCTAGCCAACTGAATTACTGCGTTCAATCGTTCTTCCTGCAGCACATCGATATCTTCTAGCCTCGTAGCTTCTACTTCGGCTATGCTTTCGAAAGTCAACCTCGGCGCCGAGAATATTAGGTCGGCGGGCAGCACTGCCTCTGACACATAGACCATGAAGAACGGGGTATTTCCATGCAGAGCTCGACTGGGTTGAGTTCTTAGGCTCCAAACCACGTATGGCAGCTCTCTGATCCATTTTCCTGCAAGCTTTTCAATCTTGTCGAATACCTTCTTTCTGAGTGCTTCCAGTATCATTCTGTTGGCTCTTTCCACCTGGCCATTGGCTCTCGGGTGTGCCACTGATGCGTACTTGATCTGGATACTCCTTTGCTCATAGAAATCGAAGAATTCAGAGCTGGTGAAGTTGGATCCTAGGTAGGTAATGATGCTATTTGGTATCCCAAACCTGAATATTATGTCTTGTATGAATTCCACTACCTTGGCTGAGGTCAAAGAGGCGATGGGCTTGTACTCTATCCATTTTGTGAATTTGTCAATGGCAACCAGTATGTGAGTATAGCCTCCCTGAGCTTTCTTGAAAGGTCCGATCATGTCTAGCCCCTAGCATGCAAATGGCCATGTTATAGGAATGGTCTGCAGCTACTGTGCGGGTAAATGTTGTTGCTTCGATAAGAATTAGCAAGCTTCACATCTCTAGACTAACTCGGCAGCATCACTCTTCGTTGTTGGCCAATAGAAACCAGATCTAAAAGCCATCCCGACCAGAGTTCTGGACGCTGCATGTACTCCGCACTGCCCGGCATGGATTTCATCTAATAGTTGCTTCCCAATAGCCGAGTGGATGCACTTCATGAGGACTCCTACCGCACCTCTTCTGTACAGTATGCCCCCTATGAGGGTGTAGTGGGATGACTGCATTGCGATGCGTTCCGCTGCCGCCTTGTCATCTGGTTCTTCTTCATTTTTTATGTACCTGATGATAGGCTCTCTCTAGTCATTGCGGTCCGACTCTGGTTGGCTCAAGGTGTTGCACTCTTCCATCTAATCTGAGAGGATACTTGGTTGTGATATTTCTTGGACGAAAATCCCGGGTGGAGCCTGGGCCCGGCTGGATCCCAGCTTTGACAACGCGTCTGCTACCGCGTTGCGGTCTCTTTCCACGTGATGGAACTCCAATCCTTCAAATTTGTCCTCCAATTTTCGAATGGCTGCACAGTACTTGCCCATGGAATCAGTCGAGCAATCCCAGTCTTTGTTTATCTGGCTTATGACCACCAGCGAATCTCCATATACCATCAGCTTCTGATGCTGAGCGATACGGCGGTGTTTAATCCGTGGATCAGTGCTTCATATTCTGCTGCATTATTTGATGCCGGAAACAATAGCTGGAGTGCATACTTGATGTTGGTACTTGCCTTTCTGGGCAAGTAGATCCAACGGGAAAGTGGAGAGAGTGTTTGCAAAGTTCAACGGGGAATGGCAATAGCTCTGTTAATCTGGCCCCTCAAGGGCATTGTACGGGGGTATTTATAGGCACCCGAGTAACCACCGTCCTTTGGTAAGGACATTTATGCCCTCAGGTACCCGGACTATCCCCATAATATTCTCACAAGGGGAGGTTACAGACCATCATTATATAAAAGGCTATTACAGACGCAGCCCATAATATGCTTATCCGCGTGGGGCCCGTTACATTGGGCCGAATCCCACATGGGCCTCCGGACGCGATGAGGATGTGGGACTAGCAGACTTTGACGGAGTCTTGCCTTCGTCTTGCAATGGAGAGGACGAAGGGCGACCATGTTGGTCCTCATCCGGTCGGCACCCTCGGCTCGCTCGGGCGTGGTCTTCGTTGGTGTAGCGAGGCGACAAAGGCATCGAGCGAAGGGTATCGTCTTCGCCTTCGATCCAACATTTGCCCTCCGAGGGACCAGTTCGACTAAGTCATCTGGTGCTGAAGACGTCGCTAGATGGTGGAGACGCTGCCCTCGCTCGAAGTGGTCCCGTGGGGGGTTTTTGAGGTGACCGTTGATGAACGTGGCACTGTTGGACTGCGTGTTTCCCAAAGCGCAGCGTCTTGTCTATAAAAAGGCGGTGTGGCCAGGGCTGTTTCTTACCCTTGCGTGCGACGAAAAACACTAACTTTTTCAAACCGCTCGCCCACTCGCCTGCCCTCCTTGTTCTTCTACTTTGGAGATCTGGCCCGCGTCAAAGCAGACCGCGCGCCGCCGCCGACGGTACGTAGCAATGTCTTCTTCCTCATCTGGTGAGAGTGCGTCATCGGCCGATCTGTCGTCTAAGGATACCCTGAGCGATTTGGTGGCGATGGAGTTGCAACTGAGCCACACGGTGGAGTTCGGCACCTCGAGGATTTTATCGGTTCGCGTGTAGGAGATGCAGCAGCTGGGGTACTTTGGTGACGGTGTTGGGTGCGTCTCGGGCGCTGAGGAGACTCCTAGGCCTGAGGGCGAATTGTGTTCGAGGCATTCTTCATCGCCGGCCTTCGCCTACCGGCGCATCGTTTCGTGGCTGAGGTCTTGCAGAGGTTCGACGTCCAGGTCCACCAGTTGACACCTAATGTCGTGGTTGTCCTGGCAAAGTATGTCTGGCCGGTGACTTCGTATGGCGGTCAGCCGTCCGTGGAGGTCTTCGCCAAGAACTATTGTCCGCACTGGCAAAAGAGGAAAATTGGAAATAAGATTGCACAATTTGGATCGTGCACCTTCACGCCGAGGACCGGAAAGACTTCGGCGGAAGTTGTGGAAATAGTCCCCTGTGCTCGGAACAAGTGGGGCAACTGGTGGGACTATTGGTTTTATGTCTCGGGAGGGGAAGTCGAAGATCTCCCAGGGCTCCCTGTGGCCGTCATGTGCTCCCACTGTTACGTGGCATTCCCACCGTTTGAGGTGGCAGAGGACGATGTGGACGAAGGGGCCCTCCGGTATGTTGCCCGCATGAGTAGCGGGCATGATCTGGTTGAAGAGTTCATTGGATATGGAGTATGGCCCTTGGCGCACGGCTGGGTACTTGGCGACGTGTGCCCTCGCCAGATGCCTATCTTGGGCGAGCAGTTGGTGCGAAGTCCTACCTTCGCCTTGGATTTGTGCGGCTGGAACCCAGCCGCGTTTGTGCGTGAAGTAGAGGATGGAGCAGTGAGAATTGTGGGGCAATATGTGCCGAGGATGGAGGCTTTGTGGAGTTGGGATATTCACGGTTCCAATGTTCGTTTGAACCGTGTTTTCGAGTTGAACCGTCTGCCATATGGCAGTTACCCGGGAGATGATGTTGCTGCTACTGTCGATCACCGGGTAAAAAAGGCAGTGACTGTGGTTGAGGAAGGCCCTTCACGGGGAGCTATGCCGGCTGCGACCACTAAGAAGAGAAAAGTAGGTACTGCAGCAGAGGGGTTGGGGTCTCCGATCGTTTTGCTGTGGATTTAATGAGAACTTGTGCGGCCCCGGGGGAAGGATGTCTTCGCCCGAGCTCCGGGAATCTTCAGCGCGAATGCTGGAGGTTACTGGGGATCGTTAGCCGAGGAATGTTCTGATCCCCCGGGCGACAGGCGAGGACATGTTTACGTCTCGCTTAGCCCGTGAGATGAAGATTTTTCCTTATGGACGGAATATTGCTGATGTTGTATCGGCAGTGATGGATAAGGATCGCCAAGATGCGACGCGGAAGCACTGGGCGTTCACTAGGGTCGAGGACCCTAGTCGCGAGGTCAAGAAGGCACAGGGAATCACGAAGTCCGCCACCACCGGCAGCAGCAAGCCACCGCCAGCTACGAAGCCTGCCGTCCCCGGCCCTAGCAAACCTTCATCGGGTGTGAGGGTCGTCGCTCCCGGCTCGAGCAAGCCACCTTCTGCTGAGCCCATGCAGGAGTGAGGGCCACCGTCTCCGCTGCGCTCTGCCGAGGCGGCGGCGGGTGGGGCCGACCTCTCCATCGACATCTACGTGGATGACTACCGTGTGGGTGGTGTCATGATGTTCAATGCCCACATGGGGTGGGGACTTGTCGGTGAGTTTTTATTTATTTATTTATATTTTTTTATTTTTATTTTTTTCATGGGGTCTGGGTCTTGGACAAGATTGTGATGCAGGGTCGGATGCTAGGCAACTAACTGTTGTCTCGGCTCCGGTGGCGGTCGCGCCGGCTGCGGCGGCGAGTGAGGCGAAGGGTGCTTCGTAGGACCCATGGTCCAAGTTTTGCACCAGCGGCAAGATTACTTCGGCCGTCGCCGCTAAAGACGTGGCGGGTTCTGTTGCGCAGCAGCTGAAGCATGCAACGTAGTAGCTGAAGCATGTAAGTCGTCTTGGACTTCATCAGTTTGTTGTGTTTATGTGATCGCGAATTTGATGGGACTTCTCATGGCAGGCGGCTGCCTTCGCCGATCATGTTGCGTCGGGCGCTCTGACCTCGGAGTTCGCTGCCGAGAGGCAATGACTCGGGGGTAGGATTGAGCGCCTCCGGACGCAGCATACAGAAGCTGTGCGGGACAAGTCAGCTGCGGAAAACAAGAGCCATGGGCTGATGGAGAAGTTGGCGGCTGCGGAGGCCGAGAAGGAGGACCTCAGTCGTCAGCTGGCGGCGGAGAAGAAGGATGCGAACAGGGCCTATGCTGAGGCACAAGCGGCGCGTGCCGATGCCAAACTTGTGCGTGCTGAGGCCAATCTCGCTCGCCAACACACTGAGGAGGCGGAAGCGAGCCACATCAGCCTGCGCGGCTGCCTGGACAAAGCAGAGGCCTCTACTCGCACAGAGGTCGACCAAACGCATGCATAGCTCATGGACGCGTACCGGGAGCTTGGTGCATGAACCGCTCCCTTTGATGCGTCCGCTAAGGAGGTGGGTCTCCGCTTCCTCGGATGGCTGCATGAGGAGTTGGAGGTGCTCCCAACGATTGTGACAGGACTCATGTCCTTCGCCTTGCTAATCACCTGCGAAGGGTCCGTGAATGCCTTGTCCCGCGAGGGGTGTAGGCACTTCGAGGTCTTTGACCGATCGGACGAAGACTTCGAACGCAGAATCTTTTAGGTTGAGGACCTGGTGCTGAAGCGATCGGCCGGGGCACTTTATGATAGGATATGGGGCCCTCACGGCCATGATACCGTCTGGGAGAGGTCCGACCGGGCAATGGAGCAGGTATGGAGTTGTTTTGTGATTGTATATATGGGTGTACGTGTATTTATTTGTGGTTTTTTTTGAATGAGTATGCTATTTCTGTAGATGGCGCATGATGAGGAGGTCGAAGACCTTGGGGACCTGGAGAGCACACTGCCTGAGTCGTCGGGTGCGCAGGAAGGGACTGTGGGGCAGCTAGTGCCGCCGTCCGATGTTGGCGAAGGCCCCGTGATGACCCCCGTGCCGACCTGTGCTGGTGAGGACCCTGTGCCAGCCGCTGCGCCGACTGGTGAGGACACTTCGGTGGTGGTGGGCGGACCGACTGCCAAAGACCCTACAGCGTCGGCCGGCCCTTCGCAGGTGGCAGGGTAGAGGCCAGGGCTATCAGATGTAGGATTTTGTTTTTGTGATACTAAAACTCGGTTGCTGCGCAGGTTCCGACGTATGGGCCTACGCAAGCAACTGCTGCTGATGATACTAATTTTGTGGCGGCCGCAACCGCAGTGCCTGCCAATGACAATTTATCTGGTTCTGGATCTGGGTCTTTTTCGTCTGATGGTGACTTTGGGAGTCCGTTTTCCTAGACTAAAGAGTCTTCGGATGAAGACTTGGATTATTTTGCTGCTTTAGATGTGGCAGCGGCGGAGTCCTCGCCGCGGGTGGAGGTTGGTGAGGTGTCTGATCTTCCTAGTGCGAGGACCAAGTGCCGGCGATGAAGGGTGGTGTCGAAGCACAGCGTGTGCCAGGTTTCGCGAGGTGGTAGGCACCGTCGGATGGGGATGGAGTGGGACCATCTTCAAGTAGATCGGTTTGGTAAACGGGAGCTACTGACTTCGCCGACTGGGACGAGCATTGGTGAGGGGGATCTGCGGAATATTTTTGAGGGTGAGGAGTTGAGAATAATGTTGTTGAATTATAGGGAGGCGGACATCATCCCGAAGGTTGAGCCGATGTAGTATGTGGTGCCCTCGCTAAGTGTATGTAACTGCAACTTGTATTGTAATGTGGCCTGTTGGGCTTCTTTGAGTGAGAGACTGCGTGTCGCGTACTTGTTGTGCTAATCCGGCTGCACCCTTAGGCGACTTTTGTGTGGAGTGTCTTTTTAGTAAAAGACTTTGATTGACGCACTTGTTGTGCTTATCTGGCTACACCCTTAGGCGACTTTTGCGCGGAGTCTTTTTAGTAAAAGACTTTGATTGACGCACTTGTTGTGCTTATCCGGCTGCACCCTTAGGCGACTTTTGCGCGGAGTGTCTTTTTAGTAAAAGACTTCGATTGACGCACTTGTTGTGCTTATCCGGCTGCACCCTTAGGCGACTTTTGCACGGAGTGTCTTTTTAGTAAAAGACTTCGATTGACGCACTTGTTGTGCTTATCCGGCTGCACCCTTAGGCGACTTTTGCACGGAGTGTCTTTTTAGTAAAAGACTTCGATTGACGCACTTGTTGTGCTAGTCCGGCTGCACCCTTAGGTGACTTTTGCGCGGAAAGTGTCGCACGTGAGGGTAGTCTACGCTACCTGTCGCGGTGACTTCGAATTGGTCGAATGCCGAAGACCGTTGAAGCAGTCTTTTTTGACATGTTGCACCTGAGTTTTTGTTTTTGCGGGGGCTTTCGTTGGTATATTACAAGGCTCCACCTCGTTAAAAACCTCACCCCCTAGGAGGAAAAGAGTGCGGGCCGAAACATGTTTGCTGAATTACAAGGGCGCGTGGGCCCTGAGGTTTAAACAAAAAATTTCCAGAGATTGTCAATGTTCCAGGAGTGCTCTAAGTCTTTGCCGGAAGGTGTTACCATCCGGTATGCACTAGGGGATGCCTTCGACTTGACGATGAATGGACCTTCCCATTTCGGCTCCAGCTTGCCCTATGATTCTGTTCGGGTGGTCCGGGCGAGTATGAGGTCTCCTTTGTTGAACTCTCTTGGGACAACCGCGTTGTCGTGCCAGGCCTTGGATTGAGCCTGATATTTGTTGAGGGCCTGTAGGGCGAGGACGCGGTCTCCGTCGAGGAGATCTTTGGACGTTGGTTCGTCAACATCGAGGGCAACTGATGAGCTTGTTCTGGGCGACCCATGCTTTATCTCTTGCGGCGTCATGGCCTCAGATCCATACAATGGACGAAAAGGTGTGAATCCGATTGCCCAGCATTCTGTCGTGTTTAGGGCCCATACCACCTAAGGTAGATGGTCAGCCCATTTGCCCTTTTTGTCGTTGAGAAGTCTTTTCTTAATGGTAGTAAAAATCTTGCCGTTGGCGCGCTCAACGACGCCGTTGGATTGCGGGTGGTATACCGAGGCAAAAACAGGCTTGGTGCCGATAGAGAAACAGAAATCCCTGAAGTCTTGGCTGTCAAACTGTTTGCCGTTGTCGACTTTGAGTTCTGACGGGACTCCGAAGCGGCAGACAATGTTTTGCCAGAAGAACTTTTGGGCGGTCCTCGACGTTATTGTGTATACTACTCTGGCCTCGATCCACTTGGTGAAGGATTCAACGGCAACGAAGGTGAATTTGAGGTTCCCTTGAGCCGTAGGCAGTGGTCCGACAATATCCAGCCCCCAGCGTTGAAGTGGCCACGTATGGGCGATTAGCTTGGTGAATTGCAAAGGGTTGCTTGAGCGAGGGGAAAACTTTTGGCATGCTTTGCATGACCTCATGACTCGGTTTGCAGTATAGATTATTGTGGGCCAGTAAAATCCTTGACGGATAACCTTGGCAGCGAGGGCCCTGGGTCTTGAGTCGGAGCTGCAAGTTCTGCTGTGGACTTCGCGAAGGAATTGAATGCCTTCGGTTTTGGTCACACACTTTAGCATGGGCTGACTGATCCCCTTCTTGTACAGCTGACCCCTGAGCAATGCGAAGTCCCGGCTTCGGTGCTTGAGGCATTTGGCCTCATTGATATCACATGGATGGTAATGGCCTTGCAGATACAAAGTTATTGGGGCCCATAAATCTTTAGCCATGATGAGGTTGACAATGCGATGGCCTTCGGCGTCATTAGTTATTTGTAAGCCTTCTGGGTTGCGGACAGCTGGTGTGCCGATGATGTGGTAGAACACGTCGGAGGGCAAGGCCTCACCTTTGGCCGCTTCTTTAGCCAACGTGTCGCCCTCTTCGTTCTTGGCGCGGTCCACATGTTGTAGGGTGAAACCCTTGAATTGTCTCTCGAGACTGCGGACAGCTGTGAGATATTGCATGAGTGCGGGGTCTTTTGCTGAATATTCTTTTTCTACCTGGCCGGCAACTACTTTGGAATCTGTCCTGACTATGCATGTGGTGACACCGAGTGCTCGCAGTTTGCGAAGGCCCAGGATTATGGCTTCATATTCTGCTATATTGTTGGTGCATCTGTCAGACTCCAAGGCGAAGCTAAGGCGCGCCGCGTATCTGTACTTGACGCCTGTGGGTGACGTGATAATTGCCGCGGCGCCTGCCCCCGCATGGCACCACGCACCGTCATAGTGGATGGTCCACACTTTCTCTGGAGACTCTTCTTGCTGCCATGTTGGTCCTGTCCAGTCAATGATAAAGTCTACCAGGACCTGCGACTTGATCGCTGTCCTGGGTTCGAAGGTGATGTGGTACCCAGAGAGTTTGGCTGCCCATTTGGCGATTCGGACGGACGCCTCTGGGTTTCTGAATAGTTCCCCCAGACACATGTCCGAGGTGACCCGCACCTTGAATGCTTCGAAGTAGTGGCGCAACTTGCGTGATGCCATGACAACTATGTATGAAATTTTTTCTAGTTCAGTCATGTTGCACTTGGAGGCCATGAGGACTTCGGAGACGTAGTATACTGGGCATTGCCAGGTCATGTCCTCTCAGTCTTGCTCCTGGACTAGCGCTACGCTGACTGTACATGGCGAGGCTGCAATGTAGAGAAGCAGAGGCAGCGAGGGGTCGGGGCTGGCAAGAGTTGCTAAGTCTGATAGGTGTTGCTTGAGTGACTCGAAGGTTGTCGCCTGCTCTGGTCCCCACGCGAAGTCTTTTGTGCCGTGCAGTGTCTTGAGGAAGGGTAGACTTCGCTCTGCGGATTTGGAAATGAATCTGTTCAAGGCGGCCAGTCTGCCTATCAGTCGCTGGACATCCCTGGCTGACTGTGACGGTGTCATGTTGATGATCGCTTGGATCTTTGTTGGGTTGGCTTCGATCCCTTGGTGCAACACTAGGTAGCAAGTATTTTGCCCTAGAGAACGCCAAAGACGCACTTCCGAAGTCGTGTGTCCCGCATGTTAGCGAATGTCTCTGCAAGGTTGGCCAGGTGGTCTTCTTTGTTTTTACTCGCGACAACGATGTCATCCACATATGTGAAAATGTTGCGGCCTACTTGGCTTTTGAGCACCCTCTTGGTGAGGTGAGAGAACGTTGACCCATCGTTCTTGAGTCCCTCTGGCATCCTAATGAAGCAGTACGTGCCAAAGGGTGTGATAAAGCTGGTGCTAGCCTTGTCTTCCTCTTTCATGTATATCTAGTGGTAGCCGGAGAAGCAGTCGAGGAGGGACATGACTTCGCATCCAGCTGCTCTATCGACTATTTTGTCGATCCATGGTAGCGGGAAATTGTCCTTAGGACAGGCCTTATTGAGGCTGGTGAAGTCGATGCACATGCGCCACTTGCCGCTTTTCTTTTGTACCATGACCACATTGGCAAGCCATGTAGGATAAGCGATTGGTTCGATGAAGTTGGCTTCCAACAGGCGGTGCACCTTGGCTTTGGCGGCCTCGATCTTTTCGTTGGACATTTTGCGCAGTCGTTGCTTTTTTGGCGCACCGAAGGGTCGATGACCAGACCATGCTCAATGATGGTGCGGCTGACTCCGACCAGGTCGAGGGCGGACCAAGCGAAGACGTCCTTGTTTCGGGAGAGACAAAAGATGAGTTTCTCCTCGTCTCGCGAGGTCAGGTCTTTGCTTATTACGACTGTTTGCTTGGGCGTGGCCCGATCGAGGGCTACCACCATTGTTCCGTCGTTGCTCTGTAGCTGTGCCTTTATTTTTTCGTCGGCGACTGGGCGGGTCCCTTCGAAGACTTCGTGTTGTGCTATGAGGCAGTGTACGTTCTGTTGGCCTGGAACGAAGTCTCTTTCAATATTGCTTACAGTCTGCTGGTTACCATAAAATGTTATCACGCCTTGCGGACCCATAATTTTCATGCAGAGGTAAAGTCCGTGAATGGCTGCTTCAAATTTATTGATGGAGCCCCGAACCATTATAGCATTGTACGGTTAAACCATGTTGATGATGTCAAAGGTGACCTGCTCACTCCATGCATTGGGTGCTACGCCGAATGACAGGGGTAGTTCTATCCTGCCGACGGGAAAGGTGCCCTTGCCGCCGAAGCCATATAGGGGGTTGTCCGAAGGCTTGAGTAAGTTGTGGCTGATGCCCATGTGGTCGAAGGCGTGTAGGAAGATGATGTCAGCTTGGCTGCCGTTGTCAACCAGGACTTTGTGTATGTCCCAGCCTACTACGCTGTAGTTGATCACCATGGCGTCGACGTGAGGTGCACTATGCAGATCAACATCTCTGGCGTCGAAGGTTAGTGGCACATGTGACCACCTTGTTTGTACCACTGGCCGGTAAGAGTGACGTGGTTAACGCTTCGGTAATGATCTTGGAGGTTTTTGGGTGGGTCCCTGATGCAGTGACTGTATAGGACGCCAGCCCGAAGGCCACTGATGGCGTAATGGATCGCGATGTGGTCGTCGACCGATGGCAGTTGTGACTTGAGAGTAAGGAACATGCAGTAGTACTCCCGAAGGGTTTCCTTCTCTTGCTGCTTGGAAGTTGAGCAGGAACTTGTCCCGGAGTTTTTTCCAGGAGTCGATGAACAGTGGCGGCAACCTGGTGTACCAGGTCAAGGCCGGACCCTCGAGCGCGATGATAAAAGATTTGGCCATTGTGGCGTCATCCCCTCCGGACGATGTGACGGTGACTTGGTAGCTCATGATGTATTATGCTGGGTCAGTGCTGCCGTTGTACTTGGGGTAGGTCCCTGCCTTGAAGTTGGCGAGCCAAGGTGACGCTTGGAGTTGCGGAGCCAGGGGGCTTCGCTCATCAAGGTTGTTGATCCCTTGGAAAGCTGTGACATGCAGAATGAAGGGCCCACGCTGAGGTATGAATAGGTCTCCAGCTGGGACGCGCTGTTGGAGGGGCGGTCCATGCTGCAGATCATGCTGGCCTTCGCTCTGCATGAGTGCGATTTCTTGCTCGAGCTCCCAAGCTCTCTGCTCCTTGTCTCGTATCATCTAGCGCACCTTGGCCTGCGAGGTGACACGTTGGCGCTTGGCCTCGAGGATGTCTTTCTGCTTTTGGAAGTTGTGGTTCTTGATGCGCAAGGCCCGCAGCTGTAGCTGTTCCTCGGTTGAGATGCCGATGACTTCGTCGTCTTCTATTGTGTCTTCGCCCTCTGGTGGAGCGAAGCCTGGAGGTGGTACTTGCAGTAGTCCTATGGAGCTGCAAGTGCGTAGGGTGCCTTCGGGGGTGGGGTGCTCTTAACGCTGTCTTTTGCTGACAGCTTCGTCTTCGGAGGCTTCTTGGGGGTGTTGTTTGTGAGGGCCTTGCCTTTTTTCTCAGCCAGCAGCGCTGCCTTCGCTGCTTCGTCGATGGATGGGGCTGCCTTCGAACTAGCTCGCTTGGGTGCCATCGCGGGTTGTTTGTTCGTAGCACTAACAGTGGGCGCCAAATTTTGGTACTTGCCTTTCTGGGCAAGTAGATCCAACGGGAGAGTGGAGAGAGTGTTTGCAAAGTTCAATGGGGAATGGCAATAGCTTTGTTAATCTGGCCTCTCAAGGGCACTGTATAGGGGTATTTATAGGCACTCGAGTGACCACCGTCCTTTGGTAAGGACGTTTATGCCCTCGGGTACCTAGACTATCCCCAGAATATTCTCACAAGAGGAGGTTACAGACCGTCATTACAGAAAAGACTATTACAAACGCGGCCCGTAACATGCTTATCCGCGCGGGGCCTGTTACAGTGGGCCAAATGCCACATGGGCCTTCGGACGCGATGAGGACGTGGGACTAGCAGACTTCGACGGAGCCTTGCATTCGTCTTGCATTGGAGAGGACGAAGGGCGACTGCACCGGTCCTCATCCGGCTGGCGCCCTCGGCTCGCTTGGGCGTGGTCTTCGTTGGTGTAGCGAGGCGATGAAGGCATTGAGCGAAGGGTAGCGTCTTCGCCTTTGATCCAACACTTGAGTTGTTCACCTCTAGGAGCAATAAAGAGAATCCCTACACCTGCTCCTTGCAACTTCAGCAAGCCATCAAAGTACATTCTCCATACTTCGGTAGTCTCTAGGTTGTCTGGGACCAGGTGCTCAGTCCACTCTAATACGAAGTCAACCAGTGCTTGATTCTTTATTGCTGTGCGAGGTCAGAACTCTATGTCGGAACTCTACTTCGGTAGTCTCCAGGTTGTCTAGGACCTAGCTCACATGCCCACTTGGCTATCCTTTTGATAGCTTCTTTGTTATGGAGAATGTCCCCTATTGGAAATCCTGTGACTACTATGACTTTGTGGTCATCAAAGTAGTGACAGAGCTTGCAAGCGGTTAGAAGTACCGCGTATAGCAGTTTCTAGACTTGGGGATACTTCATTTTTGAGGGTCCGAGAACTTCGCTGATGAAGTAGACTGGATGCTGCACCGGGTATGTATGTCCTTCCTCCACTCGCTCGACTACTAATGCGGTGCTCACCACGTGAGTCGTGCAGGAGATGTATAACAACAGATCTTCTGCTGGCTGACTCGGCGTGGCTCGGCGTGGTGGCTTGAGTATTGGTGGTGTAGTCAGGAACTTTTTCAGTGCCTATTGTTGGGGGCTTGTTCTCAAATGCTATGAGTTAAGAACAAGGCAACATAGAAAATGTTAAACGTTAAAATCCTTCGTCCTTCGAAGCATTATTTCCCTTGGGATATAATGATCTTCGGACGATGGTTATGAAGGACATACCTTCAGCAGCATAACATATAATGATGAAGAAGGAATCATATGAAATATAAAATAACATAAACAATCATGTATTATTATCAACTCATTTTTATTTTATCATTATGGAAAATAGAGATGATATCAAATTACAAATGTACCTTCGGCCTGAAAGAAGGTAAAAGTACAAGCGTGACGCAAAAGCAAATGCCAAGTCAGCGTGAACAGTACATGGGTACTGTTCATCTATTTATAGGCACAGGGCGCAGCCTGTGTAAAATTACATCTAAGCCCTTTACAATCGTCTACAATAATGACACAAAACATCATGGGTCTTTTAAGTCATTTCATCTTTAAGTCGGTTCACCCCTTCGTCTTGAGATTTGTCACTGTGCCTTCATCTTTAAGTCGGTTCACCCCTTCGTCTTGAGATTTGTCACTGTGTCGAAGCTTTATAGGTGATAGCTTCGACGCTGCTTCTAAGAGGATCTGCCGAAGGTGTTCTCTTTCTTTAGGATCTTCGGCTACGAAGCATACCCCAACAGTAGCCCCTTCGCGGTGCTAGATCGTTTTTCGTAACGAGCTTGATCCGTGAAAAAGTCTTCTAGGCTTCGGGATGCCGAAGATCCGAAAAAACACCTTCCCTGAGCTCGTTGGCGAGAAACGATTAAAATAGTCCACGCGCGAGGTGGCCCCATCTTGCAGCAGTTACGCGCGGCCTGGCGATTCACCTTCTCGGACCCTGTGGCCCACCGTTCAGTGAGTGCAGGTGGCTGTTTGTCCGGTGCGGAAGACCTTGACGATTCACCTTCCTACCTGTGGCACTATATAAACAGACAGGTAGGTGTGAAGTTACCACAACATTCATTGCTATTGCGCTGTTTTGCTGCCAAAATACTGACCAAAGCCAAAGCTTGTTCACTGCTTCCGCAACCGAATCTATTTATTTTGCTCAAGCTTCATAACAAGAAAGAGCTTCGGCAAAATAAAGAAAAATTTTCAACTTCATTCAAAAAACAAGAAATTCGATCATCAGATGGCCAGAGTGTGTTCCATAGCCAGGGTTACGCGCGGCGGAGAGGAAGCCGAAGGTGTTGAAACTGCCCCAATCTCCAAAGTGATGAAGCGCTCAGGGCTGGTAGCATCGGAGGATGCACCTGCCGCTGAAACAGAACAGGCTGATGTTGAGGAGACTGAGTCTGAAGATGATTACAGCGCGGTGCCAAGTAAACCTAGCCACCTAGATTTCGGGAAATCCACCATCTCCGAAGATGATTTGCCTAAGCTGTTGAAATTGGGCTATTTCAGTGAAGCGAAGAAAGAGCTAGTTCGTTTTGGTGGGGAAGAGACTACTCCGAAGCCAGGAAAGGATGAAGTGGTAGTCTTCAAAAGTTTCTTTAAGGCTGGCTTAAGATTTCCTTTGAACAAGATGATTGCTATTGTATTGAAGAAGTTTGGGATCTACCTTCATCAGCTAACTCCTAACGCTATTGTTCGGCTTAGCGTTTATATCTGGGCTCTCCAAAGCCAAGGGGTGGAGCCATTTGGCGAAGGCTTCTATCTAGTGCACGAGCTTCATTATCAGACGAAAGCTAGAGGAGATGGGCTACATGAAAATTTTGGCTGCTACAATTTTGCCTATCGCAAGAACACAAAATTTCTAGTGATTAGCTACCGAAGCAAGTGGCCAGCTGGCTGGAAGTCTGAGTGGTTTTACGTCAAAGTTGACGAAGACAAGGAGGAGCTGGTCCAGAGTCCGCTAGAATTGATCTTCGAAGAGACCTGACCGCAGTGCAACATGACACCAGGGAGTCCAAGCCAAATTGCTCTGGCTGAATTTCAAGTTATTGCAGATCATATCGGCACTAGGGACTTGGTGCAAGAATTTTTGGCCTTCAGAGTGTTCCCAACTGTGAAAGAGTGGGACATGCCGAAGCTTAAAGGTGAAAAGAAAAAGGGGGAACTTATTCGGTTACCCTATCATTATAAATTCAAGAAATATTTCAAAGTGCCTTGCCAAGAGTGGCTAGACACGATTGAAGTGATGTGCAATGAAATTCTCGGCAATTACTCCAAAAAAGAAGATCAACTAATGACTGCAACCTTCGGCACCCGTCCGAAGCGAAGGTTGAACCGAGTAATGGATGCTATGGACTTTGAGTATCCCGACTACGAGCGGCTAGACAAGGATGCCGAAGGGCAGAAAAGAAAGAGAGTGGCTGGTGTTCTGAATAAAGACAATGAAGAACAATTGAAAAAGAAAAAACTGAAGCCTGGGCCAAAAACAGATGCTTCGAAGAAGAGAAAAGCTACAGCTCCGAAGCAGAAGGCAATTGACGAAGAAGAAGAAACTGCTGCAACACCCTCTACCACCGACGTGGAGGAAATTTTAAAGGTAATGACTGAATCTTTGCCTGTCAAGCTAAGTCCACTGTGGCCACATCTGACGAAGCTTTTTCAGAAGGAAAAGGAGCCCGCAAAAACAAAGAAGGCAGCTAGGCCAAAAAAGCAAAGAATCATTACAGTGACAGAAGTCATCGAAGGGACACCACCAGGAACTTCAGCTCTGAAGGGGCCAGCTGTTTAGAGCGCGACAGCCACCAAAGCTGCGCTTGCGGAAGCCACAGCTACCGAAGCTGCTACAACCGAAGATATTCATTTAGAGTGCACGATTGCCGATATTGATAAGATACTGCTAAACATGGCTGCAGAAGAAGCTGCTGCAGCCACTGAAAAGATTATGACCCCAGAACCCGAGAAGGAGAAAGAAATAGCCGAAGACACTTCGGAAGATGAAATTTTTAACTTTCAAAACTTAATTGGTCAAGAGCTAACAAAGGCTGAAAAGAAGAGCTAAAAGAATATGTTATATCTTGCGGATATCAGCTAGGAGCACTTCTCTTCGGTGGTATCGATGACGAAAATTTGGGCTGCATCCGGGATCAGACCGAAGCAAAGGTTATCGGTACTCTATCAAAGAGTATTGGTTTCTCGAAGCTCGAAACAGATATTAGCCGCTACCGACGACAACACATCGTCGGTAGTTTATTCTATTCCAATTTCAAGGTAAACTTTTCTTTAACTTTTATTATTTCAATAACGAAGATGTTTTCTAACGAAGGATGTTTGTATGCAGAGTATGCTACTGAGTAAAGCTTTGAAAATGCAGCAAGATTTGGAAGATAAAAAACACGAAGTTATAATTGAAAACTTAGAAAGCAAGATAAAAGACCAATCAGCTGCTCTTGAAAAGAAAGACTTCGAGCTTCAGACAACCGAAGGCTTATTGGCAGAAGCTAAAGCTAAAATAGCAGATTTAAATATGAAGCTTCTCTCCCAGTCAAAAAGCTTCGAACAAGAAAAGCAGAAGCTTAATGCAAAATTTGAGGCCAAGGTCCAGAAGAGTCCAGATTTGAAAAATCATTGACAAGCCTTCAAAACAAATGTCTGGAGTTCAGTAATCGATGTGTTCAACGGCTGAAGCAAGTCTTCTATTCGGTTGGAGCCAGCAGCGAAAAATTTAATCCTTCGTCTGAAGACCTGCTAGGGGCCTTCGAACATATCGAAGGTGAAATTGATGACCTTGAAGAAGTTATAGCTGGACATGGTGACTTTTGTGCCCTGGTAGCTTCTCGGGGCACAGCTGTCGCCTTCCTGAAATCTGGCTGCGAACATGGAAAGGTTATCAATAGACCCAATTTCAGCTTATCACCAGCAGACCTGGATGATATTCCCAACCTTGCCAGAAGCATAGCAAATAGATTTATAAAACTTGTATGGACAAAGGGTGGACGAAGCAAAGCTGGTGATGAAGCTCAGAGTCATCTTAAGCTGGTAACAAAAATCATACCTTGTGCTTACCTCTTCCTTCGAACTTGAATTTTGCTTACAATACTTGAATACATACAGGATGACGAAGCCGAGGCCGAAGCTAAAGAGTAAGAAGACGAAGCCGAAGTTTAATGGATGACGAAGTCGAAGCCGAAGTTCGATGGATGACGAAGTCGAAGCCGAAGCCGAAGTTCAATGGATACTAATGAAGCTTGAATAGATAACTGTAGAAAAAACTCTAAAAACCCTTATAATAACCTTTGTAAAGAACAATGTAATTAATTTTTACTTTGTAAACTTTGTCCATACCTTGTAATATATTCTTACCTTTCCATCAATGTATAAAGTGCTTTGGTGTGAACAAAATTAGCATTTTCGAGCCGAAGGCGAAAAACACCTTCCCTTCTTTTCGTACACAGCGAAGCATAAAGACTGCTTTTTTTCTTTTTACCTAAGCCTCATCTTTAGAGCCGAAGCAACTGCCTGTGTTATGATGATGATGATCCTATGTATGGCTAAATGAATGTTTATGAATGCAAATGTATGATGAAATGTATGGTGCAAATGAATGTCCAAACACACACATACGAAGCCACAACCACATCCTGCATTCCCTTAGGAATAACCAAAGTCTCTTTGCCGCTTATTTTTTGGCTTCACTGCTTATTTTTCGGTGTATCAGCGCTGACTTTTCGCTGTAAGTTCTACATTCCCTTAGGAACGTCTTTTGAACTTCTTCGCCTTTTATTTCGGCGGTATCGCGTTGACTTTCGTGCTTCGCCTTATATTTCGGCGGAATCAGCGTTGACTTTTCGTTGTAAGCTCTGCATTCCCTTAGGAACGACTTTTGAGCATAAAACTTACACTGCGCTCCCTTAGGAATGGCTTTTTGTAGCTTCGTCGTGCTTTGCATCCCCTTAGGGACGACTTTCGAGCTTCTCCCTGCTTTTTCATTTCTCTTTGCACTCAATGGTGCGTGCTCAGCTTTTACATTTACATCTTTGGGGGATATTGCTCTTGTAGAGCTGAAATAAGAAAAAGAGAAATTACATGCTATGGCCCCATTAAAAACCTTTCTCCCCCTTTGGAAAGGAAAAGGGTGCCATAGGAAAAAATAAAAAATAAAAAGATTACATTAAGCTACACATAATATCGCCGAAGCTTATCCGCATTCCAAGATCTAGGAATGTTGTTGCCGTTCATATCCTTCAATCTATAGGAACCGGGTCTTGACGAAGATACTACCAGAAAAGGTCCTTCCCACTTCAACTGTAACTTGCCTACTGTATCTGGGTTGGCAACTCTCCGAAGTACCAAGTGCCCTGGCCTGATATTTTTTAACCGAACCTTTCTGTCACGCCATTTTATTGTTTCGGCTTGGTATTTATTGATGTTCTCCACAGCCTGGAGCTTGATCCCTTCTATAGCATCTTTTGCCACATAATAATCAGCTTCGTCCTCTGCCGAAGCAACTATTCTTATTGATCCTGCTTTAGCTTCTTCCGGAGTTATTGCTTTGTCATCAAACAATAATTTGAATAGTGTAAAGCCTGTTGATCTCAACACTGTTGTGTTGTGGCTCCACACCACTTTGATCAATTCATCTGGCCACTTTCCTCTGAGCTGATTGAAGATTAACTTCATTATTCCTGTCATTATAATGCCATTAGCTCTTTCGACAAGTCCATTTGACTCCGGATGTCTAACTGATGCAAAATGGATCTTCGTGCCAATTTGTTCACAGAACTCTTTGAAAGCTTCGGCATCAAACTGTGTTCCGTTGTCCACAGTAATAGCCTTCGGCACTCCGAAGCGACAAACAATATTTTGCCAGAAAAATTTCTGAACAGTGACCGAAGTTATTATGGCTAAAGGCTTCGCCTCAATCCATTTGGAAAAATATTCTACTGCTACCACAACATATTTTAAATTTCCTTGTGCTGGTGGAAGTGGGCCTACCAAATCAAGGCCCACCTTTGCAACGGCCAAGTGGGCTGTATTAGCTGAGTCAGAGATGAAGGTTGTTTTTGATCTCTTGCACATTTTTGACAACCTTCGCACTTTTATACTAATTCTGCTGCATCCGATGCTGCCTTCAGCCAATAAAATCCTTGACGAAAGACTTTCCCCAGCAAGGGCCTAGATCCGATGTGAGATCCACACAGACGTGCGTGTATTTCCTTCATCAATTCTATACCTTCAGCTCTGGATAAACATTTGAGCAACGGAGAACAGACTCCATGTTTGTATAACTCCCCTTCTATTATTGCATATGGTCGGGCTCTTGCCTCTATTCTCTTATTATAAGCTTCGTCATCTGAAAGGCAATTGCCCTGGAGAAAGGATATAATCTCAGTTCTCCAATGTTCACTATGAACAGGAGATATATTGAGCACTGCTCTTTCAAGAAGTTCCACCAAAGGTGCTCTTATTGTCTCAAAGAATACTTCCGAAGGTAAAGGCAGCCCCTGTGCCGCTAACTTGGCTAGCAGATCAGCGTGCTCATTTTCTCCTCGTGGAACATTCTTGACAGAAAACCCATCGAAAGAAGCTTCAAGCCTTCGAACTGTATCCAAGTATTTCTCAAGCTTCGGGTCTCTTGCTTTACAACTCTTGTCAATATGACCAGAAATAACTTGGGAATCGGTTTTAAGAACCGCCCTTCTTATCCCCATTGCCTTTAACTTCCGAAGCCCCAAGAGCAAAGCTTTGTATTCAGCAATATTATTTGTGCAACTGAAATCAAGTTTCACTGCATAACATGTTCTGACTTTGGAAGGTGCAACTAAGACGGCAGCTGCACCTGCCCCGAAGGTTCCCCAGGAACCGTCGCAGAACACTGTCCAAGCTTCGGCATCTTTACTTGCTTCTTCTTCCTGAGCCCCTGGCGTCCAGTCAGCGATGAAATTTGCTAACGCCTAGGACTGGATCGAGGATCTATGCACATAATCATTGGTAAATTCGTTGAGTTCCGCAACCCACTTTCCAATCCTTTCAGTAGCTTCTCTGTTCCTCATAATATCCTTCAAAGGCTGTGATGAAGGAACAATTATATGGAATGCTTGAAAATAATGCCGAAGCTTCCTAGAGGCCATTAAGACAGCATATAGCACTTTCTCCAATTCTGTATAGTTTTTATTTGATAAGCTGAGGACTTCGGAGACGAAGTATACTGGGGCTTTCTTTTTGATTTGTCCTTCAAGCTTTTCCTGCACAAGTGCTGCACTTACTGTAGAATGCGAAGCTGCCACATATAATAACAGAGGAGCCCCTGGCGTGGGTGGAGTTAACGTTGTTAGGTCTATCAGGTACTGCTTCAGCTCTTCGAAGGATTTCTGCTGAGCTGATCCCCATTGAAAGACTTCGGCCGACTTCAGCACTTCAAAGAATGGTAAATTTCTCTCTACTGATCTAGATATGAATCGATTCAGAGATGCCAGTCTTCCTGTCAGCCGTTGGGCTCCCTTCTTTGTGCTTGGCGGCTCCATCCGAAGAATACCTTCGATTTTATTCGGATTAGCTTCGATCCCTTTTGTTGAAACTAAACAACTAAGGAATTTCCCCTTCTTTACTCCGAAGACACACTTTTCTAGATTCAATTTCAGGCCAGCTTGCCTAAAGTTAGTGAATGTCTCCTGCAGATCAGCAATGTGATTTTCTTGCTTCGTGCTTTTTACTATGATATCATCTACATAAGTTAGCACATTTCTGCCTATCTGAGAATGAAGGACTTTCACTGTCATTCTGCTGAAGCTTCCTCCAGCATTCTTGAGCCCCTTAGGCATCCGAAGATAACAATGTGTACCACTGGGGGTTATGAAGCTGGTTTTTGGCTCATCTTCCTTCTTCATCCAGATTTGCTGGTAGCCTGAGTAATAATCTAGTAAACTCATGAGCTCTGACGAAGCTGCTGCATCTACTAGAGAATCTATCCTTGGTAATGGAAACTCATCCTTCGGACATGCCTTATTAAGATCAGTAAAATCGATGCACATTCTCCATTTACCATTGGCCTTCTTCACCATAATAGTGTTGGCTAGCCATTCTGGGTATTTTACTTCTCTGATGACTCCAGCACTAAGAAGTCTTTTCACTTTATTTCGAGCACCTTCGGCTTTGTCATCAGACATTTTCCGAAGCCTCTGCTTTCTGGGTCTGAAGGATGGATCGACATTGAGCGAGTGTTCAATGACATCCCTGTTGACAGCACAGAGATCGTTGGCGGACCATGCGAAGACGTCTTTGTTGTTGAACAGAAACCTTGTTAGGTTTTTCTCCTGTTCCTCAGACAATTGAGATCCTAGCAACACCTTCTGCTCTGCTATATCTTCACATAAGAGCATGGGCTTCGGTTGATCGGCCGAAGCAGCCTTCTCCCTTCTGTACTTGTATTGCTCACAAGCTTCGGCTCCATCTATATTATGGATTGCTTTTGAATCTGTCCAGTTTCATTTAGCCTTTCTGGCAGCTTCCTGGCTTCCATGAATAGCAATAGGCCCTTGATCCGAAGGTATCTTCATGCAAAGATATACTGGATGAAGAATTGCTTCAAAAGCATTGAGTGTCCCACGACCAATGATTGCATTGTAGGGGTACTCCATGTCGATAATATCAAATACAATTTGCTCAGTTCTTGTATTGTTGACAAATCCGAAGGTCACTGGCATCGTGATCTTGCCGAGCGCTACAATATGTCTTCCTCCGAAGCCACAAAGAGGGTGTGTAGCATCATGAATCTTATCCTCTGGCTCTTGCATCTATCTGAAGGCCTTAGCAAATATAATATCCGCTGCACTGCCTGTGTCAACCAGAACATTGTGAACCAGAAATCCTTTGATAACACAAGAAATAACCATAGCATCATTGTGAGGGTAATCCTTGAGCTGAAGGTCCTCTTGGGAGAAGGTAATTGGGATGTGGGACCATCTTGACTTGATGAAGGGTCCCCGCAGCCCAACATGCTGTACCCTTCTCTGTGCCTCCTTCTTCTGCTTCTTGTTGGCCAGCTCTGAGCATGAACCGCCTGTTATCGGGAAGTACCAGCTTCGAAGCCGAAGTAGCTCCAGCTTGGTTGTTGAACGAAGCCATCAGCTCAGAAGGTGGAAGTGAGTTCACCGGAGGTGGGCGCCAATGTTGGGGGCTTGTTCTCAAATGCTTTGAGTTAAGAACAAGGCAACATAGAAAATGTTAAATGTTAAAATCCTTCGTCCTTCGAAGCATTATTTCCCTTGGGATATAATGATCTTCAGACGAAGGTTATGAAGGACATACCTTCAGCAGCATAACATATAATGATGAAGAAGGAATCATACGAAATATAAAATAACATAAACAATCATGTATTATTATCAACTCATTTTTATTTTATCATTATGGAAAATAGAGATGATATCAAATTACAAATGTACCTTCGGCTTGAAAGAAGGTAAAAGTACAAGCGTGACGCAAAAGCAAATGCCAAGTCAGCGTGAACAGTACAGGGGTATTGTTCACCTATTTATAGGCACAGGGCGCAGCCTGTGTAAAATTACATCTAAGCCCTTTACACTCGTCTACAATAATGACACAAAACATCATGGGTCTTTTAAGTCATTTCATCTTTAAGTCGGTTCACCCCTTCATCTTGAGATTTGTCACTGTGCAGAAGCTTTATAGGTGATAGCTTCGGCGCTGCTTCTGAGAGGATCTGCTAAAGGTGTTCTCTTTCTTTAGGATCTTTGGCTACGAAGCATACCCCCAACACCTCTAGAGCTTCCTATGCCTCTATGGTCCACTGAAACTTGTCCACCTTTTTGAGCAATTTGTAGAATGGCATGCCTTTCTCGCCTACCTTGATATGAATGTGCTTAGGGCTGCCATGCATCCAGTAAGGCTCTATACCTTTTTCTGTCATCGTGGTGCTTCCATTCTCATGATGGCCTCGATTTTTTCTGGGTTGGCTTGAATTCCTCGGTGGCTGACAATGAATCCGAGTAACTTCCCTGCCAGTACTCTGAAAACGCACTTTTCTGGATTAAGCTTCCACCGGTATCACCTCAAGCTATTGAAGACCAGCTGCAAATCTTCAATGAAGTTTTTTGAGTTTTCTGTTTTGGTCACCACATCATCGACATAGGCTTCCACCCGCTTGCCCCAGTAATCGGCTAAGCATGTTTGAATGGCTCTCTAGTAAATTGCTCCTGCGTTCTTGAGGCTGAACGACATGGAGGTATAGGAGAAAGCTCCAAACGGGGTGATGAATGCAGTTTTCTCCTCATCTTCTTTTGCTAAGCTGATCTGATGGTATCCAGAATAATAGTTTAGGAAGGACAACATAGAACAGCCAGCGGTTGAATCAACCACCTGATCTATTCTAGGGAGCCCGAAGGGATCCTTCGGACAATGTTTGTTGAGATCAGTATAGTCGACGCACATGCGCCAATCCACTTTATTCTTTTTTAGTACAAGAACAGGATTTGCTAGCCACTCAGGATGCAGCACTTCTCTAATGAACCCTGCAGCCACTAAGTGAGCTAACTCGGCGCGAATAGCTTCTCTCTTGTCAGGCGTGAAATGACACAGCTTCGTTGAATCGGCCTTGCTTGAGGATAGACCTTCAATTTATGCTCGGCCAGTTCTCTCGGGACTCCCGACATATCTATAGGTTGCCATGCGAATACGTCTCGGTTATCTTGTAGGAACCGGACGAGCGCACTTTCCTATTTGTCGTCAAGGCTGGAACTGATGATGGTAGTCTTGCGCTCATCGGAGAATCCTAGGTTGATTCCTTTAGTCTCCTCAGTCAGCCGTATAGAGGTCACGGCTTGAGCTTCATTTGCGGGTATTGCGAGGTCTTCCTCAGGCTTTGTGTCCGCTTGCATGGAGGAAGTCGTCGATGGTCCAGTAGTGAGGGCTGCCTAGATGGCTCCCCGAAAGCATTCCACGGCGCCTTGGAAGTCAGCGCGCATGGTGATGATTCCTTGTAGTCCTGGCATCTTCAATACATGTATGAATAGTGCGGAATGGCCATGAATTTCGCCAGTCTCGGCCTACCGATGATGGTGTTATACCCACAGTCAAAACACGCCACCTCGAACCTCAAGAACTCGATTCTATAGTTTTCCGTAGTTCCAAAGGTGACGGGCATGTAGATGTGCCCGAGCGGGTACTCTCCTTCGGTCGACACAATGCTGAAGAAAGGGGTGTCTGACTCGGTGAGGTCTTTGAGTGCGACCCCTAAGGCTAGGAGTGTTCGAGGGAAAGTAACGTTAATGCTACTTCCCCCGTCCACTAGTACTTTCTTTACCCTGATCTCCCGGGCGGGTATTTGCCGGGGTGGTCGAAGTTGAGCCACTGTTCTGCCCGGCTGAAAGTTATCGCGTGCTCTGACCACCGATAAGGAGCTGGGGCACTAGTGGTTGCCGCCAGGACCTGCCGATCATTGAGCTTCTGTTGCCTTCTGTTCTCTTGTGATCTGTGGCCCTCAAAGAAGACGTTGACCTCCATGTCAACGTGCGTGAATGCTCCACCCCCTCCCCCTTCTAGTTGCTGAGGTTGCTTGGGCTCGCCTGGCCCTCCTCGTGGTGGGGGAGGTGTTAGAGGCTGGAACGTCGACCATTTCCGATGGAGTGCTTGAAGTCCCTACAGTTCCATAAGGTGTGGCGCATGTCCTTGTGGTACGGGCACTGGGCATCGAGGATGTCGTCTAGTGTCCGCTCGCCTCCATGGGGTGCCCCTCGGGTACGAGCGACGGGTGGTCCGGCAGCGTGGACCTCCTCACGAGGCCTCTTCTCCCAACGTCTGTCGAGTTGCTGGTTCACGTCGCGCCGTGGTGCCGGTGGTGTAGGTTTCGTTCCTCCAATGAGGTCCTAGGCCCGCTCGTCAGTGGTGATGTAGAGGTCCGCCTCTCGAAAAAGTTGTTCGGAGGTGGTCGACGCTTTCTATAGTATGGCTCAGACGAAGGCCGAGTCATTAGATCCCTATTAGAAGTCCTCAATCACTGCTGCCTCAGTGACCTCGGGGATATGATTTCTCATGGTCTGAAACCTCTTGAGGTATGACCGAAGTGTTTCATCGCCCCGGCACCTGATGGATTTGAGGTCCCATGGCTGCGCCGGCTTGTAGGAGAGGGACTGAAAGTTGGCGATGAAACACCGACTGAAGTCGCTCCAATCATCGATGCAGTGTCGCAGCAGATGTCGTAGCCACTGCAATGCATCTAGACCGAGGATGATGGGCAAATATGCGGTCATCACGTCTTCGGTTGCTCCAGCGGCCCACGCGGCGGTCATATAGACGGCCAACTGTAACACCCTGAATTTGGGGATATAAAATTTCTTTTCCAATATCCACCAAATTCAGGTGTTACCCTCTCTTTTCCTTGATTTTTCTTTTCTTTTCCCTAAATAGTGGGGAATTATTTTGTATTATATCTACGTGTAAGCCTAAGTAAATTAAAACCCTATGAGTGCTTTGATTGTCGCATCATGTTGGCGTATACTTTCACTTTGTTGGATGAGTGATTTTGTGGAGCATGGGTTTAATAAGGAATTCAATTTAACATCGTGAAGAAAATAGGAAAGAACAAAAGATAAAGAAAATGGAAAATAGAAAGGAGCCCCCCCTTCTCTCTTGGGCTGGCTCTTTGGCAGGCCCAGCAGCCCCCCTTCCCCCTTTCCCCTTAGGCCAGCTGGCTCGGCGGCCCAACCGCCCCCTCCCCCGCGCGGCCCGGCCGGCGGCCCAGCTCGCGCCTCCCCCGCGTGGCCCACCCCGCGCGCAGCAGCCCCCCCCCCAAAACCCTAGGCTGCGCCCTCCCCCTGCCGCCGCCACCCCCAGGTGGGGCCAGCTCGTCAGCTCCACCCCCCTACCTCCTTCTCTCTCTCCCCGATCCCGCGCACGTCCCTCTCTCTCCCTCGACGCCGCTCGCCCTTGCCTCCCCTTCCCCCGCCCCTCCCTCTCCCCGGCCCCCCTGCAGCGGCGTCGCTGCGGCCCGGAGCGGCTCGCTAGCGCGCAGCGGCCAGGCGTGGACAGCAGTGTCGCGGCGGCCGACGCGCGACCCTGGCGCGGGCGCGAGGCCTCGGCGGCCCGGTGCGGTCCAGGCTCGGCAGCACGAGCGCGTGGCCTGCAGCTCGCGGTGCGCGGCCAGCGACTTGCGGCGCGCGGCCGGTCGAGCTCACCCCTGCAGCCCGTGCGGGCCATGGCCCCGGCGAGGAGCCCCTCGGGCCTTGCTCGCGGTGCGCCACCGTGCCGCAGCCATGGCTGAGCCCCCCGACAAGCTCCCCAGGCGCGGCCAGGAAACCATTGTTGGCGTGCGAGCCCGGCTTCGTCCCCGGCACGACGTCGTGGCTGAACCCTCCTGGCGGCGTGCTCGCACGCGACCTGGAGGTTCCTGGGCGCGACCGAGCCACCCCTGCCCATGCGCCCCTCCGGTTCGGTGCCCCCTTGCCGACGGCTGGACCTCCCTCCACTCATCCCTAGCCCCGTCGCGGCTGCGCAGGATCCCTCCAGGGCGGTCAACTGCGAGATCGTGCATTGAGGAGAGGTATGAGAAGGCAGTAGCCACACCAGATCCCACCCTTTGGGATCTTCTGAGAATACGTTAGTTATAACCTTTTGTGTGGCAAATTTTGAGCCAATAGAATCAAGACACGTAATTTAACCCGTCGTAAATTTGTCTTGACTCGTTCCAGTCGCGTTAGCTTCGTAATAACTTCAATTTCGTATTGGTAACATCATTTTGGTATGTCGCGAAATCTTAAGTAATTAATTATTTGTTCATTCAATAGTGGTTGAAAAATGACTTTCCAATTAAAACTAATGTATCGTTCTAACTTGTGCTTTACAAATACGTGATAATTGGATTAGTGCCAACTCAAACACTTTGAATTAAAACTCGCTTAGTGTATGCGCGACATCTGTTTAAGTATTTTTCATATGTCGTGCATGTTGTTCCGCGCGCGAGGGCGTGCTGGATTGCGCGTGCGGATCGTGCGCATTGCCGCGCGTTGTCCACGCGCTAAGTCGCGGGTGTTCGTGCGTCGTCACATATTATTCGCGCGCCGTTTGCGCGTCATCGTGCTATTTGCGCGCATAGTCACGTTGACTCGTGTGTGTCGCGCACCGTCATGCGAATTGTTTCGCGTGCCGTCCACGCACTGTTTTGTACAGTGTCGCATGTCAACCACGTGTGTCGCGCGGCGCCTGCGCGTGATAATAAATTGTTTTCGCTTACGAACACTCATGTTAATAACATTAATCTGTCGGGTCACAAAGTTTAAATAATTTATTTAATGTCTGCTCGACTAATGTTGATTAGATTAATATTCTAATTCGGTTATTTATAGTTTTCGACTTGCGCTTGGGTAATAAACATTACCATGGTTCATGTTAACTTAAATGCTTTTTATTTATTTAATATTTGTTTAGTGTAAGCATGTCCTCTATTTAACACGTTCCCGCCTATCGCACGTGCTGTTTCATGTGTCGTCAGCGTGCTATGTCGCGCGTGTCCGCGCGTCGTTTGCACGCTGTCGTGCTGTTTCACGTGTCATAAATTCATCTCTCTTAGAATCACTCGCTTTAATTAAATTATTGTTTAACTGATAGTGGTTAGTGTAACAGGTTAAGCGAAACTAAATGGTCGATATTATCTATATTTGATAATGTCGAATTAAATGTTATAGTTAATATTTGTTTAAAGTAAACAGGATAATTTCCCCGCGTGACCGTAGTTACACGTTCCTTTTTGTCTTGCATGTTTTGTTACATTTTATCTTGTATGGTGTAATGTTCTTACGCGTATATATATGTTTGGTTGTTTGTTCCTGTTTGTATTTGCTTCGCGTTGCGAATAGATCGCGATCCGTTTCCGAGCTTCGAGGGATCAAAGATCAAGCTTCGACGACCAAGTGATCAAGCTATCTGAGTTCTCTAGGCCTGAAGATCCTGAGCATCTGTTTGGTGAAAGCAAGTGTCCCTTGACCTATCTCTGTCCTATACATTCTTTAATTCACCTCCCGCATTACACATTTATACCTAAGGCTTTTGTTATCCATGTCCTTGTTTACCTATCTGGGTTGGATTATTATTGCTTAGTCTTATGCTATTGCCCAACTCTAATCAATGAACAGATGAGAATGATCAATGATACGTTGTTTTCCCCTCTTTTATTATGATGTTATACTTGTGGTCTTTAAGGGGGCTCGAGCGGTTTCTCGGGTGCCTCTCCGTAAGGACCTATTCTTTGGATGACCGCCCGGGAAAACAGTGCAACCATGAGGGTGGAATGGGGTGCCCTTAGCTGAATAATTAGAGGATCCGGGGTGTAGTTCACTTCGCCGTCGTGCCGTCAATGGGGCTCGGTGTATGCGGCTCGCTCTGCCAAGGTTGATTTGTCCCTTGGGGAGGAGTGCGGTACATTTAGAAAACCTAACGGGCGGCTACAGCCCCGGGGAATCTTTGTAAAGGCTACGTAGTGAGACCCTGCCTACTCACCTTGGGAGTGTTCAAGGGTCCGTACAACCCGAAGCAAAAAGGGAATCACGGCTCATGGGTAAAGTGCACAACCTCTGCAGAGTGTTATGAAACTCATATATCAGCCGTGCTCGCGGTTATGAGCAGCCAAGGGAGCTCCATTGATTAGAGATACTTGATCAGAGATGTTTGGATTACAGGTGGTGATGAGAATGGTGGGGTTTTGATTATGATTATGGTAATGGTAAGTGGTATTCTTTCCGTTTGGAATGGGTACTTTGGGTTAATAACTTGGGTTAATGCTAGAACTTGGCTTTCTACTAGTAATAATAACCTGACCAACTAAAAGCAACTGCTTGACTTGACTCCACATAAAGCTAGTCCACTTCAGCCAAACGGGACATTTGCTGAGTACGTTGATGTGTACTCACCCTTGCTTTCACAAAACACCAGGTTACCTTTGATGCAATCTATGCTCAGGTAAAGAAGGCGTCGAGGCGGATCTCTAGGAGTTCCAGGACGTCGATGAGTTCGAGGATTAGGATAGCGACCTCCCCCAGTCAGCTGCCTGTGGTGGGTTGTTTACGTTGACTACGTTTCGATTCTGTGTACTTTGATTTATATTATGTAAATGGCTCTAGTCTGTAATATTATTACTTACTCTTTATTGTAATTCGAAGCATTGTGCTATGATGAGTCATTTATGTAATCACTGTGTACGTGAATTACTGATCCTGGCACGTGAATTCTGGCAGAAAAAGAAAAAGAGAAAAGGTCAACAGTACTGGGCTTAATCTGGCCAGAGACGGCCCATGATGGGCGAAAACGTGCCTGCGCGCGCCCGCGGTGTCGGGTTTACACAGAAGGCCCTGACGATTTGAAAAACCAGCGAAGAGTCCCTCGCACTATTTGTTTGAGTCACTGACAAATGCAGAAAGGCCCTCCTTTTTCTTTACAACCCGTGATCCCCGACGGAGAACGGCGACAGACCAAGCTCCGGTGAGTTTGTACTGGCCGAAAAGGGCAATGGCTAGGGCTCTAGCTTGGTGGACACTTAATTTAACCCCTAACCATCATTTCCCTTCAACTAATTTCAAGGTTCAAGGCCTCATTCTCTCTGCCCACGGTAACAGCGCGATCAACGGATAACAAGAAGTGTTCCCGGCAATCTTATGGGTCCTAGCTTAATTGGATGGGTCAGGGAGTATCAAGAGCACCTAAGGATACTAAAACGAGGAACCAGAGGACATGAACAGACCTGTAACACGTTGGCCTTGGCGAGGTCACTCCGCATGGTGCTCTGGACCGATTTGGGGGAAGTTTCAAATTAGCGAGCTCTGGTGGATGATTTGAGGCACGAGTTGATGGATTGGGTGCTTGACTACCTAGCGGAGCCGACGGCACACACAATTTATATGATCCGGGGGCGGTGGCCCGTGAATTGGAGATGGCGCGGTGGCAGTCGGAGAAGGAAGGTGTTACTGGCGCAAGCAAATCATAAATGTTACCGTGGCAAGACCACCGACAACAACCTGGCTATCTAAGGTGGCTTAGTGCGACGTGGTAATTAGCCTGAGGCATGGTGCGACCATGGTGAAGGGCGCAAACTCCGGTGATGGCCGCTTGGCCACGTCGCCGGCGCAAGTGGGCACGGCATAGGACAGAACAACACTCCAAGTTCATCCGAGGTGAAGATCTTTTCACCCCTGAGCGTAATCCATACATCCGAGGCACGAATCGTGACAGTGGGCACGAATCCGGCGCACGGCTCACCGGCGGCGAGATTCTCTGAACCTGTGATATTTGTGTAGCACTGTACCATCAGAATTCTTATTCAGAGCCTTTGACAGACAAAATTACAGTGCCCAGATCTCGGATTTTTGTGTGAGAACTTGCTAATCCATCTGTAACAAACTTGTAGATCTATACACCAGCTACAATTCTGCAATAGGGATCTTGCTCATTTGCTTATTCCCTTGAGCAAGAATCGAGCCCAAAGGTCCTCAGAACTCACTGGCAGTCAGTATTCAATCTCATGGTGGTCTGATAGCCAGACTTTAGGGCTAGTTATCTCTAATTTTTGTATGTCAACAATGCTGAATCACTTAAGCAAAGTTGTGCTCCTATAGTAGCTCTAGACTTTTGATGTGTTGATTTAGGGCAAATTCCTCATAAACTGACAGATATAGGGTTCCAAAGTTGGCTCTATGCACTGGTTTTCAGACTTAGCCACATATGATTCCTAGGGTACTTTTTGCAAATAGGTCCAAATTCCATAATTTGATTTGCAAATCCACAAAGGTGTGAACCATATGATTTGAGGTGCCCTAATACCTTAGTTTTTGCACTTTGGTCCAAAAGTGTACAAAATTTACACATAGCCCCCTAGGGTTTCAATTTAGGGGTTTTCAGGGGTTTTTTTCAGGGTTTTTAGTACTCTAGGGTTTTGGTGTTACTAAAGTCCTTCAAATATGATATCTTATGTTCATTTCTAATAAGTTTGGAGATTTTAACTTGTTTGGGCTTCATTGTCACTCATAAGCCTAGTTTAGGGTTAAGTACCCTACCCTAGGGTTTTACACATACCAAGTCACACCAATACCACTTGTTTGAAATTTTTTCCTAGTGAATGCACTCTAAGTGTAGCAAACACATGATATGCTAATGCTCATGATGTTATGCTCAAATTTTAGAGATAGTAACACCAGGGGTGTTACATCCTTCCCCCCATTAAAGAATCTCGTCCCGAGATTTAAAAGTCCTAGGACAAGTAGTGGAAAAGGAAACACGTCATATTTTTATTTCCTTATTTCTTGTACAAGGCAGGGGGTGATATGGGGGTCTACTCCTCTTTTACAACAATTGTACATATCTCACAAATTACAAGAAGCTGAAAAGCCTGGGAAATTTCTTTCTAAAAAGTCTTGAGTTTCCCATGTAGCTTCATCTTCAGCGTGTTGGTTCCATTGTATCTTATAAAATTTGAGAGTTCTTCTTCGGGTAACCCTGTCCTTTTGATCCAGGACTCAGATAGGATGTTCTGAATAGGTTAAGTCTGGTTCCAAGGTAACATCTGTTACTTCAATGGTTCGATCTGGAACTCGAAGACACTTCTTCAATTGGGACACATGGAACACATTGTGCACTACAAACAATGTTTCAGGTAGTTGGAGTCGGTACGCCACTGGTCCACATCTTTCAACGATAGGAAATGGACCAATGTATCGAGGTGCAAGTTTTCCTTTTACCCCGAAACGGGATACACCCTTTATTGGTGATACTTTCAGATACACATAGTCTTCAATTTGAATGTATAAGGGTTGGCGTCGTTTGTCTGCATAACTCTTTTGTCGAGCTTGTGCTTCTTTCAAATTATGCATAATTTGTTGAACTTTTTCCTCCATCTCCTTAACCATATTAGGCCTGAAAAACCACCTTTCTCCTGGTTAAGACCAATTCAATGGAGTACGACACCTTCGTCCATATAAAGCTTCAAAGGGTGCCATCTTGATGCTCTCTTGATAGCTGTTGTTGTATGAAAACTCCTCCAATGGTAAACATTCATCCCATTTATGTGGGAATTCCAGAACATATGCCTGTAACATATCTTCAAGTATTTGGTTCACTCTCTCAGTCTGCCCACTTGTTTGGGGATGATAGGCCGAACTGTGAAGCAACTTAGTACCCAAAGATTTGTGGAGTTCTTCCCAGAATTTGGATACAAATTGCGGTCCGCGATCCGACTCTATGGTCTTTGGGATTCCGTGCAAACTGAAAATACGGGCAATATACACCTAGGCATAGGTGAGGACTGGATAGGATGTCTTGACTGGTAGAAAATGGGCTATTTTTGTAAGTCGATCAACTATAACCTAGATAGAGTCAAACTGTTTTGCTGTCCTGGATAATCCCACAATGAAGTCCATGCTAATGTCCTCCCATTTCCAAGTTGGGATGGGCAAAGATTGCAATGGACCAGCAGTTTTCATATATATGGCTTTGACACGTCTATAGGTGTCACACTTCGCCACATAGCGTGCAATTTCAATCTTCATCTTTGTCCACCAATACTGCTGCTTTAAATCATGATACATCTTAGTACTTCCGGGATGAATGGAATATCGACTAAGATGTGCTTCATCCAGAATTTGCTGGCGGACCTCATCATCTTTAGGCACAACTATGCAGTTATTAAATCATACTATACCTTGATCATCCTTTCTGAAACAGTTTGCTTTACCAGCCTTTATTTTCTCATGAATGTGTTTCATTCCCTTATTACTTCTTTGTGCATCAACAATCTTTTGCAGAAGAATTGACTCAAGCTTCAATTGATTTAAGGTTCCATGTTAAATCATTCCCAGGTTTAATTTCTCCATTTCATGGCATAATGTGATGTCAGAAGTCTTTACTGTAAGACAATGGCAGGAAGCCTTGCGACTTAGTGCATCTGCCACCACGTTGGCCTTGCCCGGGTGATAGTGAATTTCTAATTCATAGTCCTTAATCAACGCAAGCCATCTCCTCTACCTCATATTTAGTTCTGACTGGGTAAAAATGTACTTCAAGCTTTTATGATATGTATATATTTGGCAGATATTTCCCAGCAGATAATGACGCCATATTTTCAGGGCATGAACCACAACAGCTAATTCTAAGCCATGAGTTGGATAATGTTCCTCATGCCGGCGCAACTGTCTTGAAGCATAGGCTACAACTCGGCCCTCTTGCATTAAGACACATCCGAGACCACTGCCCGATGCATCACAATATACATCAAAAGGCTTTTCAATGTTCGGTTGAGCTAATATCGGAGCAGTGGTCAATAATACCTTTAGTTGCTCGAAGGCTTCGTTGCATCTTGAGGACCAGTTAAATTTTGTATCATTCTTTATTAAGCTCGTGATTGGCTTCATAAGCTTGGAGAAATCTAGGATAAACCTGTGGTAATAGCCAGCCAGTCCAAGGAAACTTCGAACTTGATGTACAGTGGTTGGTGGTTTCCACTCTAAAATATCCTTGACCTTGCTCGAATCAACCGCAATCCCATTCGCACAGAGTACATGTCCCAGAAATTGAAATTCCTTCAGCCAAAATGCACTTGCTAAACTTAGCATTTAATTGATGTTCCCTTAAGCGTGTTAATACAATCCGTAAATGCTGAGCATGCTCCTCTTCATTCTGGGAATATATCAAGATATCATCAATGAAGACCACCACAAATTTGTCCAACTCGGGCATAAATACCGAGTTCATTAGATATGTGAAGTGGGCAGGAGCATTCGTTAATCCGAAAGACATAACCAAATATTCGAATAATCCGTACCACGTAGTAAATGCGGTCTTAGGTATATCTTCGGGTCGGATACGGATCTGATGATAGCCCGACCTGAGGTCAATTTTGGAAAATACCCGAGCTCCGGTAAGCTGATCGAATAAGATATCAATCTGGGGAAGAGGGTACTTATTCTTGATTGTGACCTCATTAAGGGGTCTATAGTCCACGCACATTCGAAGTGTTTGATCCTTCTTCTTAACAAAGATTGCGGGACATCCCCAAGGTGATGAACTGGGCCAAATAAATCCCTTCTCCAGCAGATCTTATAATTGAGTTTTGAGCTCTGCCAACTCATTTGGAGGCATACGACCTTCTAGAAATTGGAGCCGTACTAGGCTTCAATTCAATCACAAACTCTACATCTCTTTCTGGAGGTAATCCAGGCCGATCTTCTAGAAAGACATCCAGGAATTCACATACTACCGGAATATCTTGGATTTTCGGTATGATAGCTTCATAGACTCTGCCAAATGGTTTAGCTAGAATAGCTACAGGGATGGACAAAAGAGTTGTAACACCTCAGGTGTTACCCAAGGCCCTGGCTCAATACCTGCCTTCATGACCTGTTATCACATGTGTTTAAGTAGAGGAGAAGGAGCACCAAAACCTTAGAAACCATGGATTAATTAAGGAATATTCATGACAAAAGCATTACCTAAGAATTTTATGCAATTCTCACCTTGGACAAAAGAGGCTCAAACCCTAGACCCGCCTCTTGAGCCATGACACCCCCAAACACTGGATTAATGGAAAGGATAAGCAAATGAACATTTCATTACTTAAACCCTTTACCAAAGTCTAAGTACATTAATATATCTACAAAATACAGTAAGGGAAATATTACAAAAAGACCCCTCTAAGACCAAAAATCAGCCCCGAAGTGGAGGACACTATAGAGTAACCCACATTTTCTCTAAGTCAAAAATCAACCCTAATCTAGAGATCAGAAGTGTTCACCTATTTGATGGCGCCAAAACCACATGGTCTGAATAACAAAAAGGAGCCAAATTACCTAAGGAACACACTGGAAAAATTTGAACCAAAGCCAAGATCGTTTGACACGAGTTGACACCTGTTCTGTCTCGGGTTGAACAGTGCAGACAGACAAGACTTGGCGCCACCATATCTTCCAAGCCAGGCCAGATCTCCCCTTGGAACTCACATGAACTAGGTAGCTCTAGGTGTAGGGTAGAAAATATACATAAGCCATATGGCAAGATTCACACGTTTGGGTGCCCAGTAGGCGCAAGAACTTGGGCAGAATAACACAGCCACATGTTCGACACGCCCTGGCAACGCCAGAGCACGCCATGGCGCTCAGCCCCGCGTGCACCACGCCGCACCAAGCCAGACCCGTGCCCAGGCCCGCGCCCGCGCCTATAAAGCTGACCGAGGCCTCGATCGTACGCCCCCGCTCGCTCTCAACCTCGCCGGAGCGCAAGATCACCGGCGATCGCTCCGCGCAGGGCGTGCCAACGGCCGCCCGAGAACCGACCACCATAGACCGGCCAACCGAGCCAATCCCCGCCCCATCCGACCCTCAGGATAGCCTCTACATACCTCGGTGAAGCTTCCAGAGCCAGGAATCGAACTCTACCTTGCCGGAGACACCGGATCAATGTCGCCGGGCTTCACCTGATCGCCGGCGTGCATAGACCAAGCTCCACGGTGAGTCTTTCTTCGATTCCTTGCACGGTTAGTTTCCTTAGCACCCCCATGAAGCTCCCTGTGCCCTTGGATTGAGCTCTACCACCGTGAGCAGGCCGGAGCACATGCCGCCGATGAGCCTGCCCGCCTGCGTGCGTGGCCCGACCGATTTCGGCCATCATCGTTGACGAGTCGTACCTCGACGTGATAGCTAGAACCTCCCGGAGCCAACCCTGCCCTTCGCCGGACCTCCCTCGCCGCCGGTAAGCCACGCTGCCCTGTTTACTGCCGCGGTTACTGTTTCAAATGGGGGAGGGATCTCGAGGAGAAAGGAGAAGAAGTCGGGGGGGGGGGTTGAATAGTCAGAGACTCAGGTGAATAGTTCCACATAGGCATAAGTTAAAGAATTGGTTTGGAAAAAGGCCAGGGTCCTCGGTTTAAACTGGTTTTCCATAAAACCTTTTAAACATTATAAATTTAAATATAAACAGAGCTTTTAAAATTCATAACTTCTGTTTTATTCAACCAAATTTAGTCAAACTAATTTTGCTAGGTTCTGAACATTAAGAACTACTTAGGAAAAATACAAAACACCCTAAGTATTGCGAAAAATTTTAAAGTTTAGATTTAAATAGTAAACTGACCAAAAGCTAATTAAAGAAGGGAAAAATAGCTACACTTTTAGACTGGGGTTAAGAAAAATTAGAGAAGTACTTAACCACTACCTAGCCTGTTTAAAAATAATAAACCCCTCACTCAGTACACCAGATTAGGGAAGGGTTTACAATTTAAACTCATTTTGACTCAAAGTTAAGGAAAATAGAAAAGGAAGTTTAAAATAAGAACCAGGGGCAACCACATTTTTGCTAGATCACTTATTTAACATAGTTCACTGGAAATTTTTGTTAGATCCTTTGTCAGTACAAAAGAAATGCACTACCTTTTATTTTTGAAAACAATGAAAACTTAGAAAAACCTTAGAAAAATAATCCTAAGGAGCACCCACCCCAATCTTTGGGATAACTAATAATATGCTAATAGGAATCTAGGAAAAATGAAAATTTTGTTGTTTGATATTTTTCAAATAACAAGTTAGTTATAAGTACCTTTTTGGCTTTAAACTTTAGAAAATCACAACTAAATACCCAATGGGTCTTTTTCTGTGATTTTTGGCACAGAGGCCTATTATCACCTATGGAGCATGGCAAAAATAAAGTTTAGTCCAGAAACCTCACCCAAATTAGAGCTATAGTGTAAAGTGCCCTTTTACCCTTACTTTTGTCATTTTTGCCCAAGGAATATATGAATCATTTTCAACCTCAAATTTTTAGGATAACCCACAAAGGTCAATGTTTACCCACTGTAATTTTTTCTAACATTTTTGGAAAATTCTAACTTGCCATGGTAGTTCAAAAACACTTAATAACAAGCACAATAGGAAGAAAAATGGGAATTTTGGGAGAACGAGATAATGTACAACTAAAACCTTCTAAGAATTCCATGAAACCTAAAGATGTGATTAAAGATTGTAAGTTCATTCAAAACCCTAAGGATGGATGAATGAAACCCCTAGGGCTAACAACGGAAACCCTAGTATACCACTATTTTAATACTGTTTCACTATGCTTAGTGTTTCCAAAATGCCATATCATTAATATGCATACATTTTATTCATTGCATTCGATAGAATGTAATCTCGCTGACGGGGAATACATCCTCATTCTGGAGCAAGGAGTTGCTCAGGAGGTAGCCCAGGAGCTAGCACCAGAGCCAGCCATCGAGGATCTACCTGCCCCAGCCTTGAAAGGCAAGCCCCAGTTTTATGCATAACCGTTATATATGCTATTTTACTGCACTTAATGTTTGTAGGCTTGTACTGTGCACTTAAGTGTAGGAGTTGCCTGAAACCCTAGTTGCATGAACTCAGGATTCCTTTTGAGATGGATACTAGTATGCTAGGTCGAGTAGCTGCTTTACTAATTAGGGATCTCGGTAGAAGTCGAGTGATTTTTTTGCACTCGCGCGAGGTCAGGAATTGGTTGTATCCATTTTTTTATTGTAATGGTGATGGCCTGTGGACAACGGTCTATGGGGATGCGTTGTCTACAAGACAGAAATTGTAATAAGGATTAAGGTGTGGTACCGTATGTCAAGCGTTTGAACGTACTAATCACATGTCGAGAAATATGGTAAATCAGTAAGCCTAGTACCTGAGTGAACCTGGCAACAGACTTTATCCCTCATGTGACCTGAGACGTGGTCTCCCATTCCGGTTATGGTGAGTACAAGTGCGGTCACTGCACGACGGCAGTCGGGGTCAGTGAGGCATTGTACACCAAGGCGGTGAGCCCTAATCTATTGACGGGGAATCGATGGGGACGGTTGAAATGTGTGGGGACGGAGTGCCTCACCACGTTGTGTGCTTAGGTTTACCTTGCAAGGATAAAAACTCTATTCGAATCGTCTGCTTCTCGTAGCTAATGAGACTACTTGATCCATGATTCTAAATTGAGTTACAAGTGGAAATGTGTTGATCTGGCAAAAGATGTTGATTGCTAAAAATGATTGCTACCATGTATGATTAGCTAGGTATACGTTTAGTCTTAAGAGAGTCACACTAAAACTTGAAAGTCTAAAACTTGATTTTAGACTCAGCTAGTGCTTTTGGCAAACCAATGCAAACCCCTCAGCCAAACAGCTGCATGTCTAGAGGTAAAGGAGTATTAGTATACTCAGCCTTGCTTGTGGCAAAATTTTTACAGGTTCTCTAGAGGACATGGTTGCTGGAGTGACTTGGCCGTCCACCTTGCCACCGGGTTGGATAGTTGAGTGGGACCCTACCTCGGTAGGGGAGGAGCATGAGGAGTGATGGGCCAGGCTTCCCCATCCCTCCGTTCATTTACCGTTAGTTATATTCCGCTGCATTCCAAACAACGATCACTACTTTTGATAAACTCCAATGATGATGTAATGAACTATGTACTCCTTAATGTATGGTTTTATGTTTTATTGTATTTGCTCTATGCCTCACCTTTGAGTGAGTACGTGGTACTTGATCCTGTTAGTGGCCTCGTCGGACTAGATCCGAGGGACTGACGTTTTATTCCTATTTAAGTGTGGTCTAGCCTCTAAGGTGGGACTTAGGCACTTAAGTTGGAATAATTCGGGCGGTTCTGCCACAGCTGGTATCGAAGCTTGTACTACCACAAAGGAATCAGTAAATCGTGAATACCATACTTTTTAAAAGTAAAAACTTATTAGAAACAAATGTTGGATAGATTGGTAAGACGATAAGGATGGACATAGAGCGTGAAGCCTTAGGATATTAGATGGGTATCTAGGTGGCTATTTGAATGTGCCCTACAGGCTACTATAAGGGATGGAGATTTCTCGATCCCTAATGGTTGATATGAGGTCGCTTAGGATGAGCATGCATGCATCATTTTCTAAATACTTAGTAAATGGTCAAGAAATTTTACAAAGCTATGAGGCAAGGTAATAAAAGATTAAGTATACCTCCAAGATCTCCACATAAACCGAGGAAAGCCAAGCACTAATCCCCTTTTAATTTCTTAATTCTTTTTCTTTTTCGCTTACGCTTACCCTTACACATATGACTTCTCACGAATCCCAGGAAGGAGGCAACACGCATTCCCACACATACGGACTTGCACGCGAGGGTTTCCCCCGCATTTTGTGGGAGGTACTGCAGGGAGCCAGTTATACGACACCTCCCCAGTATGTGGTGCAGTTGTTCGAGGAGCACCGGGTACCCCGCTGTAGGGTGAGGATGACCTTGGAGCCTCATCCCTTGCTGTCGGGCTGGCATTCATTGGACTCCAAGTCTTTTGGATACCGGGCTGAAGACACTATTGAGGCCATTGCTCTCCATGGGCTGATGACCTTTTGTGGCTTTCACCCCTTGGAGCTGTCCACTCATCCCATTGGCTTGTTCCCCGCTGAAAAGGAGGACGACCAAGGATCTAGTGGAGCATGCCAAGGATGTGTGGGCTCTTTACCTGGGGCAGACTGCTCACCTGACAATGCGATGCATGAATGCTCTGTACCGTCTGCAAGCAGTGCGAGGTGAGGCAATGTCCTAGCTAATGGGCCTGGTGGAGGCTACCAAGATCACCCTGGATAACAGGGAGGACCTTATGGTAGACCTATCCACTGAGCTGGTGGAGAAGGACCTCCAGGTGGAGCAGATGGCCACCCAAATCCAAGAGCTTGAGGAGCTAGTAGGAGCCAGGGAGAACACCATTGAGGTTCTCGAGGATCAGCTTCTGAACACTCAGCAGCAACTTGAGGAGGCTAACCAGCACTTGGATATGCACCATTAGGAGATTTAGGACATGGAGGCCGAAGGGGCCGACGAGGATGTTGACATCGAGGGAGGAGAGGAGCCGGAGCCTGCATCCAGCTTGGACATTGCTGGCTCAGGGAGACCACCTTCCCCCGAGTCCAGCGTTGCCTTGTTTGCCCATTAGGTTTCAGAAATAGGATTAGAAGTGTGCAGCAATAGGACTCCTCGAAACTAGCTTAGCTTTTGCACCTTTGGGGTACTAGGCTAGAGAGCGAGCCATGTATTTTGAATACTGCTGTAACCGTTAGCAAACTCTTTTGGATTGATGAAGGATGGATAATCTCTAATTAAGTTATGAAGGAAATTTTATGTCATGTGGAATCTTTTATGAAAAATTCAAGGAAATTTTTGCCGTCAACCTTGTCCTTTCAAATCTTTTATCTTGTACGGACCCTGATGTCAAAAGTATGGTATTAAAAACATCCTAAATTTTCAGTGGCGGGAAGAGCGCGCCGTGGACAGAATGAGCTCATTCCGCCACCACCACCGCACCGCCTACCATGCAAGAACTGATGGCTCAACAGAATGAGATTCTGCGAAAGTTGGCTCAGCGACAGCCACCACCTCAGCACTATGGTGGTGGTGATCACCATCACCGTCCCCCAGCAGCGGCCACTTATCAGGAGTTCCTCAGCACTCAGCCGCCATTGTTCACTCGGGCCGAGGATCCACTTGATGCTGATGTGTGGCTCAGGGTAGTGGAATCCAAATTCCCACTACTTAATGGAGTTTGTTCAGATGTGGCTAAGGTCCGTTTCGCCACCCAGCAGCTTCGCGGACCCACGCGGACATGGTGGGACCACTTCCTCGCTATGCAGCCAGATGACCACGTGGTGGAATGGGGAGAGTTTAAGGCAGCCTTCAGAGGGCATCACATACCAGCAGGCATCATGGACCGCAAGCTCAATGAGTTTCTAGCACTCACTCAGTGGAACCGTATAGTGTTGCAGTACGCCCAAGCTTTTAATGACCTGTGTCAGTACGCGGGCTATCATGCTGACACGGATGAGAAGAAGAGGGACCAGTTCCAGAGGGGCCTCGGTACTAAGCTCCGCGACCATCTCAACATAGTCAGGGCCAATAGTTATAATGAATTAGTCAACATGGCCATCTCTCAGGAAGATTGCATCACAGCCCGCTAGGCAGAAAAGAAGAGGAAGACCACTGTGGTAGGACCTTCAGCTCAGCCTCAGCGCTTTAGGATTGTGTCTGACACTTAGAGTAGGGGGCCTCTGCAGCTGCAAGGGTGATGGGTGATTCGTCCGCAGCAGCAGCAGTAGGCACCCAACCGCTCTCAGCCCCCAGTTCAAAGGAGCAACAACCAGCCACCACAGCAGTACCGTCAGGCAAATGACAACCGATGTTTCATTTGTGGTAGCACTAGACACTATGCCAAGAATTGCCCTAAGAACCAGTAGAGGCAGGGGCAGAATGCCAATCAGAAGCAAGGCAAGAGGCAGAAGGTACAAGTGAGGCAAGGCCGGCTGAACTTCACCACCTTGGCTGATATTCCAGAGGGAGCACGCGTCATGACCGATATCTTTTCCATCTTGAATTATCCTGTAGTTATTCTTTTTGATTCAGGTGCTTCGCACAGCTTCATCAGCGCAAAATTTAGTGCCAAATGTCAGCTAACTTTTTACCACACAAATGGGGGCATTATGATTGCAACACCAGGAGGCAGGGTTGCCACCTATCAACTCAACCGGCGTGTGCCAATAAAACTGGGTAGTCTTGTATTTAAAACCACTCTCCTGATCATGGGATTGGAGAGCGTGGATATAATCTTGGGGACTGGCTGGTTATCGTGACACCAGGCCTTGATTGATGTAGCAGCGAGAGCCATTGAGATACACTCACCTTTTTGTGGAGAGATCACATTGTACTTGCCTAACCAGGGTTGTACCCGTTCCTATGCCTTTGCCCTGACAGAGTCACCTGTTGAGAAAATTCCAGTGGTTTGTGAGTATCCCGATGTTTTCCCAGATGAATTGCTCGGGATGCCACCCGACAGAGACATAGAGTTTGCGATTGAGCTGCAACCCGGAACTGCACCTATATCCAAGAGACCCTATAGGATGCCTCCAGCAGAGTTGGCAGAATTGAAAAAACAATTGCAAGAGTTGTTGGACAAGGGGTTCATTCGCCCAAGTACTTCACCATGGGGATGTCCAGCATTGTTCGTGAAGAAGAAGGATGAGAGCCTGAGGTTATGTGTTGATTACCGCCCTCTCAATGCGGTAACAATCAAAAATAAGTATTCGTTGCCCCGCATTGATGTATTGTTTGATCAGTTGGTGGGAGCCAAGGTATTTTCCAAGATAGACCTTCGCTCTGGCTATCATCAGATCAAAATCAGGACCAGCGACATCCCGAAAACGACTTTCTCTACCAGATATGGACTTTATGAGTACTTGGTGATGTCTTTCGGGTTGACCAATGCCCCAGCATATTTCATGTATTTGATGAACTCAGTATTTGTGCCAGAACTCGACAAGTTTGTGGTGGTCTTCATCGACGATATCTTGGTCTATTCAAAGGATGAAGACGAGCATACTGAGCACTTGCATATCGTACTTCAGCGACTACGCGATCATCGATTATATGCTAAGTTGTCCAAGTGTGAATTCTGGCTAAGGGAGATTAAATTCTTGGGTCACACCGTTTCTTAGGATGGGATAGCAGTTGATCCTGAGAAAGTGCAGGAAGTAATGAATTGGAAGCCTCCTACCACCGTACGGCGGATTCAGAGTTTTCTAGGATTGGAAGGATATTATCGGCGATTCATCCCAGATTTCTCCAGGATTGCCAAGCCAATAACTGAATTGTTGAAGGAAGGAGTAAAGTATGAGTGGAGTTAGAAATGTGAAGATGCCTTTCATACATTGAGGCAGCATCTGACAACAGCACCAGTACTAGCAGAGCCTGACAACACCAAATCTTTCGATGTATATTGCGATGCTTCAGGCACTGGTTTGGGATGTGTCTTGATGCAAGACAACAGAGTTATTGCTTATGCATCCTGAGAACTTAGGCCTCATGAGCAAAACTACCCCACCCATGATCTGGAGTTGGCTGCCGTAGTTCATGCTTTGAATATTTGGAGACATTACTTTATGGGATCCCATTGTAATATCTATACTGATCACAAGAGTCTCAAGTACATTTTCACTCAGGCTAATCTTAATATGAGGCAGAGGAGATGGTTGGAATTGATCAAGGACTATGATTTGGAAGTACATTACCATCCGGGCAAAGCCAATGTTTTGGCAGATGCCTTAAGTCGAAAGGCCCAGTGCAACTGTGTAACGATGGACTCCAAGATTGCCACTCTGTGTGACGAATTGTGCAAGTTGAACATGGAAGTTATTTCCTCAGGTACCTTGAATTATATCTCAGCGGAGCCCACTCTGCATGAGCAGATAATCATGGCACAGATTGGTGACAAGGGTGTTCAAGTCATTAAGGAGATGCTCGAACAGAAGGTGGATAAGTACAAATGCTTCCGTCAGGACAGCAAAGGAGTTATATGGTTTGAAGACCGATTGGTGGTTCCTAAAAATCCAGAACTCAGGAAGAAAATATTGGATGAAGCCCACCTTTCCAAATTTTCCATGCACCCCGGCAGTAACAAGATGTATCATGATCTCAGATCCTTGTATTGGTGGACCAGGATGAAGAGGGAAATTGCTAAGTATATATCTGAATGCGACACTTGCCAGAGAGTCAAGGCTAGTCATCTAAAGGTAGCACGTACCTTACGGCCCCTTCCCATACCATCTTGGAAATGGGAGGATGTTTGCATGGATTTTATTGTGGGATTGCCCAACACCTCCCGACACCATGATTCTATTTGGGTCATTGTGGATAGGTTAACCAAGACAGCTCATTTCTTGCCATTACATACCACCCACAGGGTAGAGAAGTATGCAGAAATCTATATTGACCAAATAGTGCGTTTACATGGAATACCCAGGACTATCGTGTCAGACAGACGAGCACCGTTCGTAGCACGTTTTTGGGAGCAACTGCAAGAGTCATTGGGAACCCATGTGATAAGAAGCTCAACATACCATCCTCAGACAGATGGACAGACGGAGAGAGTGAATCAAATTCTCGAGGACATGTTGCGAGCCTGTGTGCTACACTATGGTAAGAATTGGGATAAGTGCCTTTACTTGGCGGAGTTCTCGTATAATAATAGCTACCAACCAGCCTAAAGATGGCACCTTTTGAGGCCTTGTATGGGAGAAGGTGTAGGACACCGCTAAATTGGTCACAAGCTGGAGAGAGGGAAATATTTGGACCTGACCTAGTACTTGAAGCCGAGGAGAAAGTTAGAATCATTAAGAGGAACTTGGAAGCTGCCCACGCCCGGTAGAAGAACTATCATGATAAGAGAAGGAAGCCTCTACAATTTGAAGTGGGGGATCATGTGTATCTTAAGGTGTCACCCACCAAAGGTGTTCAGAGAATAGGAATCAAGGGCAAGTTAGCTCCTCGCTATATTGGGCCCTATGAAACCAAGGAGACTTGCGGACCTGTAGCATACCAGTTGAAGTTGCCACCTCATATGTCCGCAATTCATGATGTATTCCACGTATCTCAGCTGCGAAAGTGTGTCCGCTTACTCACGGAAGTGCTACCTGAACCAAAATTGGAGATCGAACCGGACTTGTCTTATCAAGAGCACCCCGTCAAGGTGTTGGACCTAAAGGAAAGATCAACTCGAGCAAGGTCAATTCGAATGTATAAGATTCAATGGAGCAACCACACAGAAGAAGAGGCTACGTGGGAGACTGAGGATTTTCTACGTTATCGCTTCCCCGACTTTCTGCCTAAAGGAGCCGGTACGTAACCCAAAACACCACCCCCACCTGCCCTTTGAATCTAAATATAAGAAAAACCTGGTTCATGTCACACCCGGGTTTTGGGGCACCAAGACCCGGGCGCGAACATAATCACCAGGTGTGCTGGGACCAAGTCTCACACATATGATGATTCATGGCACAGGATCGAATGTCACATCTTTACTATATAACAGGAGTTCTATACAAAATAAATAATTACATTATAAGGAGACAACGGTCCAGCAACCCAAAGTTGACTGGGAGACGACGGCCTAGATCTCTCACGAACACTTCACAGCATCCTCCGAGCGCATCATCCTGCGGTACCTGTTCTTGACCTGTGGGGTGGTGTGAGACAGCAAGAGTGAGCTCACATACGTTCATCGCTCAACAAGTTGTGGGGAATAATGTGCATGAACTCGCCAAAGGTGGGAGCTCACGTGAAGTGTAAGGCTTACCAAAGAGGATGGTTAGAGCTGAGCATTGCTTTTAAAGTTGGTCAAAATTTTATTAGCAGTTACTAAGTATAAGTAAATACCTACCCAATTAATTAGTAGAACAAAAGTAACAACATCACCTGTGATGCGATGCATATGACAAATTGAATTTAGTTCCATAATTTAATCATGTGAGTGTCCGAGCTGCTCATGACCGTGAGCACGGCTAGTATACCAGTTTTACACTCTGCAGAGGTTGCGCATCTTTACCCACAAGTCGTGTTACCCATCTGCCAAGAGACGGCCAATCCCATACACCTCTACCGAGGAGGCGAGGCAAGGTAACACTACGAGACCTTTACAAAGTTCCACTAGCTTCAGAAAACCCGCTACAGTTTATAGGAAGTTCCAATGCAGGAATCCCTTGCAGGACCGCCATCTCAGCAAAATCCTCCCGAGGGCCTCCCTAGCAGGAATCCCTTGCAGGACTGCCATTGCAGCAAAATCCTCCCGAGGGCCTCCCTACACTGACCACTCCCCTACTGCCCTTGCCCCTTTCGGGTAAGGTAGTCTTCCACTAGCTTTCCTAATTAATCAGCCAAGGGCGTCCCATTAAACCCTTGTGGTAGCACTGTTTTCCCGGGTGGTTCTCCATGTTCCAATTAACATAATGATCTTATCATGAACAGTAAATAACAACTGATAACAAAAGTATGAATAATATGTATCTCAATGCCCAAATCCACATATAGCACTAGCAAGTACTACCCAGAAAGTTTAGTGGTAAACAAGGCATAAAGATAGACAAACTAGGGTAACCTATTAGGTCCCATCAAATTAACCTATGCAGATCATTATGATTAATTAGAACATGAGTGGGTAAAAGAAGTGATCAAGGGCACAACTTGCCTGGGACTTGAGCTTCCAGGTACCAACTTGTTCTTCAGATGACACGTGTCCTCACTGCTAAACGTAGCAATACCGACAAACATAGTATAGGCAAAATTAACATTACAAAAACATAGGAACCAACTGTATGATAATAATCTACGTGTTGCTACGAGATCGTGGGTTCGAAAACCACTAAAATCGGAGTTAGGGTTATTAAGTTATGATTTTCTGAAGTTATTTAATGCCTAGAATAGAGTTATTCATGTAGATAATTTTAAACCAAGTTTCATAGTTGGATAAAGATACCAGGTGATAAACAATATTTAAACAAAATAAATGTCACTGGAATGAATCAATTTGGAGTTATATATTTTAAGTTATGAATTTCTGCAGGTTTTATGTGTTTTGTACAAGAATAAATAGGATATAAATTTTATTGCAACATTCATGTCAAAACAGTGGTACTACGTGATAAACAATAATATTATAGAATTATAGAAATTGAAATGAACTAATTTGGACATCATATGAATTTTCTATGATTAATACAAGTTCTAGTATTTATTTTTGCATAAAAATCATTTTCTAATTCATTTTTATCTGATTTCTTAAGTCCTTGGACTGGGCACACTAATATAGAGAAGTGCAGGGGCTTGCGGGTAAAGATTCCTAGACTCAATGTACAATACCCCCAGGACGGTGGGTTAATATCTAAATACTTCGGGGGCTCTTTAGAAAGATTTGCAGGCCAAAGGGGTATCGGGTAACTAGAGCCGTCCAGATTAGATCTAGCGGCGAGGATTGGATCTGGCGTGTTATGTACTAGTGATCAGCGAGGACCATTGGATAATGGATCAACGGTTCAGGTCATTTTTGAACACGATCAAATCCTACGCGCTCGCCCCGCATCAGACGGCCCCGAATCCTTCTCCTACCCAGGGACCAGACCGCGGCGGCGCTGTCCCCCCCTACGGCAGGGAGTTTGCCGGAGTTTGCCATCTCCGCGCACAAGCACCCAGGCGCCAATTCCCTAGTGCTAAACGTAAAGCGAAATAAGGCGATCTCGATTGAGGGCTCCTTACCGGATTTCATAGTGTGGAGGTCCTCGGCCACGACGGCGTGCGGCAACGCGGTGGAGTGCCAGCGTCGGTGCGAAATCACCAACCCTCCGAGGTTCCGACCACCAAATTGAGGGTGTCCCTGCCTTCCTAGAGCGCTCGCAAAGCTCCCTAACTACTTCCTGGACATCGAACGGTGCAGCAAGCACAAGACAGCGACGGCGGATTTCCCTGCCCCAAGGTTCCCGGTTATGGCTAGAGAAGGGGGCGAGTCTGTTTATATATACCCTGATGGATGAGAGGAGCCCCACACCGCGAGCAACAACCGGCGACATTTATGCGGTTGGATCCTCGGTCGTTCCGAGCTCGACGCCGTGCAATGGGAAGGAAGGAGTCCGACGCGAGATCCGTGAGGTTGAGGATTGTGCTGACAACTGGGGCCCACCCGCAAGCGAGACAGGAAGCGCTGCGAGGGAATGAGAGGGTGGCCAGCGGGCCCACGCCGTCAGCTAATGAAGGCGCGCGCGCGGACTGATGAGTTGGCCCGGTGCGTCTGATAGTCGCCTAGAGGGGGGGTGAATAGGGCGAAACTGAAATTTACAAAAATAATCACAACTACAAGCCGGGTTAGCGTTAGTAATAACGAAACGAGTCCGCGAGAGAGGGCGCAAAACAAATCGCAAGCAAATAAGAGTGTGACACAAGGATTTGTTTTACCGAGGTTCGGTTCTCGCAAACCTACTCCCCGTTGAGGAGGCCACAAAGGCCGGGTCTCTTTCAACCCTTCCCTCTCTCAAACGATCCCACGGATCGAGTGAGCTTTCTCTTCTTCTCAATCAAACGGGAACAAAGCTTCCCCGCAAGGGCCACCACACAATTGGTGCCTCTTGCCTTGGTTACAATTGAGTGATGATCTCAAGAACAAATGAGAAAGAAAGAAAGCAATCCAAGCGCAAGAGCTCAAAAGAACACGGCAAATCTCTCTCGCTAGTCACTAAGGGTTTGAGTGGAATTGGAGAGGATTTGATCTCTTTGTATGTGTCTAGAATTGAATGCCTAGCTCTTGTAAGTGGTTGAGAGTTGGAAAACTTGGATGGCAATGAATGTGGGGTGGTTGGGGTATTTATAGCCCCAACCACCAAAGGTGACCGTTGGCTGGAGGCCTCTGTTCGATGGCGCACCGGACAGTCCGGTGCACACCGGACAGTCCGGTGCCCCTGCCACGTCACCATTGCCGTTGGATTCTGACCGTTGGAGCTCCTGACTTCTGGGCCCTCCTGGGTGTCCGGTGCACACCGGACATGTACTGTTTGATGTCCGGTGCACCGGCATGGGCGTGCCTGACGTCTGCGCGCGCTGCGCGCGCATTAAATGCACCGCAGGGAGCCGTTGGCGCCGCAGGGAGCCGTTGCTCCGCTGGCACACCGGACAGTCCGGTGCACACCGGACAGTCCGGTGAATTTTAGCGGAGCGGCTGCCGAGCGAACCCGAGGCTGGCGAGTTCCGGGGACGGCGTTTCCTTGGAGCACCGGACATGTCCGGTGCACACCGGACAGTCCGGTGAATTATAGCGCGCTGTCCACCGAGAAATCCCGAGAGCGAAGAGTTTGAAGTCGGAGTCCTCTGGTCGCACCGGACAGTCCGGTGCACACCGGACAGTCCGGTGCCTCCAGCCAGAGGTGCCCTCGGTTGCCTTGCTGCTCCTTTGTTGAATCCAACACTTGGTCTTTTTATTGGCTAAATGTGAACCTTTTGCACCTGTATAACTTATGCACTAGAGCAAACTAGTTAGTCCAATATTTGTGTTGGGCAATTCAACCACCAAAATTATTTAGGAACTAGGTCTAAGCCTAATTCCCTTTCAATCTCCCCCTTTTTGGTGATTGATGCCAACACAAACCAAAGCAAATATAGAAGTGCATAATTGAACTAGTTTACATAATGTAAGTGCAAAGGTTGCTTGGGATTGAGCCAATATAAACTTATATGATGCGCATGGATGGTTTCTTTGTTTTTGACATATTGGACCATATTTGCACCACGAGTTTTGTTTTTGCAAATTCTTTTGTAAATTCTTTTCAAAGTACTTTTGCAAGATAGTCAAAGGTAAATGAAAAAGATTTTGCAAAGCATTTTCAAGATATGGAATTTTCTCCCCCTATTTCCAATGCTTTTCCTTTGACTAAGCAAAACTCCCCCTCAAATAAGGTCTCCTCTTAGTGATCAAGAGGGTTTTAAGACATCAATTTTGAAAATACTCGTTACACCCTTCTTAGAACACAAAGAGATACCAATTTTGAAATTTACCAATATAAAATTATCAAATGTATGAAATTAGGTGGTGGTGCGGTCCTTTTGCTTTGGGCTCATATTTTCTCCCCCTTTGGCATGAATCGCCAAAAACGGAATCATTAGAGCCCAATGAAGTACATTCTCCCCCTTTGGTCATGAAATGAATGAGTGAAGATTATACCAAAGTTGGAGAGATGATGCGGAGCGACGGCGAAGGATGAGTAGTAGAACGGAGTGGAAGCCTTTGTCTTCGCCGAAGACTCAAATTCCCTTTCAATACACCTATGACTTGGTTGAAATACACTTGAAAACACATTAGTCATAGCATATATAAAAGAGACATGATCAAAGGTATATTCATGTGCTATGCGTGCAAGACTTAGCAAAAGAAATTCCTAGAATCAAGAATATTAAGCTCATGCCTAAGTCGGGTAAAAGATTGTTCATCAAGTGGTTTGGTAAAGATATCGGCTAATTGATCTTTAGTATTAATATAAGAAATCTCGATATCCCCCTTTTGTTGGTGATCCCGAAGAAAATGATACCGAATGGCTATGTGCTTAGTGCGGCTGTGCTCGACGGGATTGTCGGCCATTTTGATTGCACTCTCATTGTCACATAGCAAAGGGACTTTGGTTAATTTGTAACCGTAGTCCCGCAGGGTTTGCCTCATCCAAAGCAATTGCGCGCAACAATGACCTGCGGCAATATACTCGGCTTCGGCGGTAGAAAGAGCGACCGAATTTTGCTTCTTTGAAGCCCATGACACCAAGGATCTTCCCAAGAACTGGCAAGTCCCCGATGTGCTCTTTCTATTAATCCTACACCCCGCCCAATCGGCATCCGAATATCCAATCAAATCAAAGGTGGATCCCCGAGGGTACCAAAGCCCAAACTTAGGAGTAAAAGCCAAATATCTCAAGATTCGTTTTACGGCCGTAAGGTGTGATTCCTTAGGGTCGGCTTGAAATCTTGCACACATGCAAACGGAAAGCATAATGTCCGGTCGAGATGCACATAAGTAAAGCAATGAACCAATCATCGACCGGTATACCTTTTGATCCACGGACTTACCTCCCGTGTCGAGGTCGAGATGTCCATTAGTTCCCATGGGTGTCTTGATGGGCTTGGCATCCTTCATTCCAAATTTGCTTAGAATGTCTTGAGTATACTTCGTTTGGCTAATGAAGGTGCCCTCTTGGAGTTGCTTGACTTGAAATCCTAAGAAATATTTCAACTCCCCCATCATCGACATCTCGAATTTCTGTGTCATGATCCTACTAAATTCTTCACATGTAGATTTGTTAGTAGACCCAAATATAATATCATCAACATAAATTTGGCATACGAACAAATCGTTGTCAAGAGTTTTAGTGAATAAAGTAGGATCGGCCTTGCCGACTTTGAAGCCATTTGCAATAAGGAAATCTCTAAGGCATTCATACCATGCTCTTGGGGCTTGCTTGAGCCCATAAAGCGCCTTAGAGAGCCTATAAACATGATTAGGGTACTTACTGTCTTCAAAGCCGGGAGGTTGCTCAACATAGACCTCCTCCTTGATTGGTCCATTAAGGAAGGCACTCTTTACGTCCATTTGATAGAGCTTGAAGCCATGGTAAGTAGCATAGGCTAATAATATGCGAATTGACTCAAGCCTAGCTACGGGTGCATAGGTTTCACCAAAATCCAAACCTTCGACTTGTGAATATCCCTTGGCCACGAGTCGAGCTTTGTTCCTAGTCACCACACCATGCTCGTCTTGCTTGTTGCGGAAAACCCACTTGGTTCCTACAACATTTTGGTTAGGCCGTGGAACTAAGTGTCATACCTCGTTCCTCGTGAAGTTGTTGAGCTCCTCTTGCATTGCCATCACCCAATCCGAATCTTGAAGTGCTTCCTCTACCCTGTGTGGCTCAATAGAGGAAACAAACGAGTAATGTTCACAAAAATGTGCAACACGAGATCGAGTAGTTACCCCCTTATGAATGTCGCCGAGGATGGTGTCGACGGGGTGATCTCGTTGGATTGCTTGGTGGACTCTTGGGTGTGGCGGCCTTGGTTGTTCATCCTCCTTGTCTTCATCATTTGAATCTCCCCCTTGATCGTTGCCGTCATTTTGAGGTGGCTCATCTTCTTGATTTTCTTGTTCAACATCTTGAGCCTCATCCTCAACTTGAGTTGGTGGAGATGCTTGCATGGAGGAGGATGGTTGATCTTGTGCATGTGGAGGCTCTTCGGAATCCTTAGGACACACATCCCCAATGGACATGTTCCTTAGCGCTATGCATGGAGCCTGTTCTTCACCTATATCATCAAGATTAACTTGCTCTACTTGAGAGCCGTTAGTCTCATCAAACACAACGTCACAAGAAACTTCAACAAGTCCTGAGGACTTGTTAAAGACTCTATATGCCCTTGTGTTTGAGTCATATCCTAGTAAAAAGCCTTCTACAGTTTTAGGAGCAAATTTAGATTTTCTACCTCTTTTAACAAGTATAAAACATTTGCTACCAAAAACTCTAAAATATGAAATATTGGGCTTTTTACCGGTTAGGAGTTCATAGGATGTCTTCTTGAGGATTCGATGAAGATATAATCGGTTGATGGCGTAGCAGGCGGTGTTGACCGCCTCGGCCCAAAACCGATCCGGTGTCTTGTACTCATCAAGCATGGTTCTTGCCATGTCCAATAGAGTTCGATTCTTCCTCTCCACTACACCATTTTGTTGTGGAGTGTAGGGAGAAGAGAACTCATGCTTGATGCCCTCCTCCTCAAGAAAGCATTCAATTTGAGAGTTCTTGAACTCCGTCCCATTATCGCTTCTAATTTTCTTGATCCTTAAGGCGAACTCATTTTGAGCCCGTCTCAAGAATCCTTTTAAGGTCTCTTGGGTTTGTGATTTTTCCTGCAAAAAGAATACCCAAGTGAAGCGAGAATAATCATCCACAATTACAAGACAATACTTACTACCGCCGATGCTTATGTAAGCGATCGGGCCGAACAAATCCATGTGTAGGAGCTCCAGTGGCCTGTCGGTAGTCATGATGTTTTTGTGTGGATGATGGACACCAACTTGCTTCCCGGCTTGGCAAGCGCTACAAATCCTGTCTTTCTCAAAATGAACATCGGTTAGTCCCAAAATGTGTTCTCCCTTTAGAAGTTTGTGAAGATTCTTCATTCCAACATGGGCTAGTCGACGGTGCCAGAGCCAACCCAAGTTAGTCTTAGCAATTAAGCATGTGTCGAGTTCAGCCCTTTCAAAATCTACTAAGTATAGCTGACCCTCTAACACACCCTTAAATGCTATTGAATCATTACTCCTTCTAAAGACAGTAACACCTGTATCAGTAAAAAGACAGTTGTAGCCCATTTGACATAATTGGGATACGGAAAGCAAATTGTAATCTAAGGAATCTACAAGAAAAACATTGGAAATAGAATGGTCAGGAGATATAGCAATTTTACCCAAACCTTTGACCAAACCTTGATTTCCATCCCCGAATGTGATAGCTCGTTGGGGATCTTGGTTTTTCTCATATGAGGAGAACATCCTTTTCTCCCCGGTCATGTGGTTTGTGCACCCGCTGTCGAGTATCCAACTTGTGCCCCCGGATGCATAAACCTACAAAACAAGTTTAGTTCTTTGTTTTAGGTACCCAAACGGTTTTGGGTCCTTTGGCATTAGATACAAGAACTTTGGGTACCCAAACACAAGTCTTGGAGCCCTTGTGTTTGCCCCCAACAATTTTGGCAACTACCTTGCCGGACTTGCTAGTCAAAACATAAGATGCATCAAAAGTTTTAAATGAAATGGCATGATTATTTGATGCATTAATAGTTTTCTTTCTAGGCAACTTGGCATGGGTTGGTTGCCTAGATCTAGATGTCTCACCCTTATACATAAAAGCATAATTAGGGCCAGAGTGAGACTTCCTAGAATGAATTTTCTTAATTTTGCTCTCAGGATACCCGGCAGGGTACAAAATGTAACCCTCGTTATCCTGAGGCATGGGAGCCTTGCCCTTAACAAAGTTAGACAAGTTCTTAGGAGGGGCATTAATTTTGACATTGTCTCCCCTTTGGAAGCCAATGCCGTCCTTAATGCCCGGGCGTCTCTCATTATAGAGCATGCTTCTAGCAAGTTTAAATTTTTCATTTTCTAAGTCATGCTCTCTAATCTTAGCATTAAGTTGTGCTATATGATCATTTTGTTTCTTAATTAAAGCTAGGTGATCATGGATAGCATCAACGTTAATATCTCTACATCTAGTACAAATGGAAATATGCTCAACATTAGAGGTAGAGGGTTTGCAAGATTTTAGTTCAACAACCTTAGCATGCAACAAATCATTTTTAGCTCTAAGGTCGGAAATAGTAGCATTGCAAACATCAAAATCCTTAGCCTTAGCAATTAATTTCTCATTCTCATTTCTAAGGCTAGCGATGGAAGTATTCAATTTATCAATCCTAGCAAGCAAATCAACATCATCATTTCTAGGATCAATGCAAACATGAGAATCAACCTTAGCTAACAAATTTGCATTTTCATTTCTAAGGTTGTCTAAAGTCTCATGGCAAATACTTAGCTCACTAGACAATTTTTCACATTTTTCTCTTTCTAGAGCATAAGCATTTTTAACCTTAACATGTTTTTTGTTTTCCTTGATTAGGAAGTCCTCTTGGGAGTCCAAGAGATCATCCTTTTCATGGATGGCACTAATCAATTCATTTAATTTTTCTTTTTGTTCCATGTTAAGGTTGGCAAAAAGAATACGCAAATTATCCTCTTCATTTTTATCATCATCCTCATCACTAGATGTTTCATATTTAGTGGAGGACTTTGATTTTACCTTCTTTTTGCCGTCCTTGGCCATGAGGCACTTGTGGCCGACGTTGGGGAAGAGGAGGCCCTTGGTGACGGCGATGTTGGCGGCGTCCTCGTCGTCGGAGGAGTCGCTTGAGCTTTCGTCGGAGTCCCACTCCCGACAAACATGGGCATCGCCGCCCTTCTTCTTGTAGTACTTCTTCTTCTCCTTCCTCTTGCCCTTCTTGTCGTTGTCCCTGTCACTATCACTTGATAATGGACATTTAGCAATAAAGTGACCGGGCTTACCACACTTGTAGCAAACCTTCTTGGAACGGGATTTGTAGTCCTTCCCCTTCCGTTGCTTGAGGATTTGCCGGAAGCTTTTGATGATTAGGGCCATCTCCTCGTTGTCGAGCTTGGAGGCGTCAATTGGTTGTCTACTTGGTGTAGACTCTTCCTTCTTCTCCTCCGTTGCCTTGAAGGCCACCGGTTGCGCCTCGGATGTGGAAGGCTCATCAAGCTCGTTGATCTTCTTGGAGCCCTTAATCATGCATTCAAAACTAACAAAATTCCCGATGACTTCCTCGGGGGTCATTTGTGTATATCTAGGATTGCCACGAATTAATTGTACTTGAGTAGGGTTAAGGAAAATAAGGGCTCTTAGAATAACCTTAACCACCTCGTGGTCATCCCATTTTGCGCTCCCGAGGTTGCACACTTGGTTCACCAAGGTCTTGAGCCGGTTGTACATGTCTTGTGGCTCCTCCCCTTGGCGAAGACGGAAGCGACCGAGCTCCCCCTCGATCGTTTCCCGCTTGGTGATCTTGGTGAGTTCATCACCCTCGTGCGCCGTCTTGAGTAGGTCCCAAATTTCCTTGGCGTTCTTCAACCCTTGTACTTTGTTGTATTCCTCCTTGCTTAGAGAGGCAAGAAGGATTGTTGTGGCTTGGGAGTTGAAGTGCTCGATTTGGGCCACTTCGTCCGTGTCATAGTCCTCATCCCCTACGGATGGTACCTGTACACCATACTCAACAACATCCCATAATCTTTTGTGGAGAGAGGTTAGATGAAATCGCATCAAATTACTCCACATAGCATAATCTTCACCATTAAAAGTTGGTGGTTTGCCTAATGGGACGGAAAGTAAAGGTGTATGTTTAGGAATGCGAGGGTAGCGTAGGGGGATCTTACTATACTTCTTACGCTCTTGGCGTTTAGAAGTGACGGACGCCGCGTCGGAGCCGGAGGTAGATGTTGATGAGGTGTCGGTCTCGTAGTAGACCACCTTCCTCATCCTCTTGTGCTTGTCCCCACTCCGATGCGGCTTGTGAGAAGAAGATTTTTCCTTCTTCTCTTTGTGGTGAGAAGAGGAAGATCTTTTCTCCTTCCGCTTGGAGGATTTCTTCTTCTTCTCTCTTCTCTTGGTGCGGGACTCTTCCGATGAAGATGAAGTGCTCCCTTGGCTTGTAGTGGGCTTGTCGTCGCCGGTCTCCATCTCCCTCTTGGTGTGATCTCCCGACATCACTTCGAGCGGTTAGGCTCTAATGAAGCACCGGGCTCCGATACCAATTGATAGTCGCCTAGAGGGGGGGTGAATAGGGCGAAACTGAAATTTACAAAAATAATCACAACTACAAGCCGGGTTAGCGTTAGTAATAACGAAACGAGTCCGCGAGAGAGGGCGCAAAACAAATCGCAAGCAAATAAGAGTGTGACACAAGGATTTGTTTTACCGAGGTTCGGTTCTCGCAAACCTACTCCCCGTTGAGGAGGCCACAAAGGCCGGGTCTCTTTCAACCCTTCCCTCTCTCAAACGATCCCACGGATCGAGTGAGCTTTCTCTTCTTCTCAATCAAACGGGAACAAAGCTTCCCCGCAAGGGCCACCACACAATTGGTGCCTCTTGCCTTGGTTACAATTGAGTGATGATCTCAAGAACAAATGAGAAAGAAAGAAAGCAATCCAAGCGCAAGAGCTCAAAAGAACACGGCAAATCTCTCTCGCTAGTCACTAAGGGTTTGAGTGGAATTGGAGAGGATTTGATCTCTTTGTATGTGTCTAGAATTGAATGCCTAGCTCTTGTAAGTGGTTGAGAGTTGGAAAACTTGGATGGCAATGAATGTGGGGTGGTTGGGGTATTTATAGCCCCAACCACCAAAGGTGACCGTTGGCTGGAGGCCTCTGTTCGATGGCGCACCGGACAGTCCGGTGCACACCGGACAGTCCGGTGCCCCTGCCACGTCACCATTGCCGTTGGATTCTGACCGTTGGAGCTCCTGACTTCTGGGCCCTCCTGGGTGTCCGGTGCACACCGGACATGTACTGTTTGATGTCCGGTGCACCGGCATGGGCGTGCCTGACGTCTGCGCGCGCTGCGCGCGCATTAAATGCACCGCAGGGAGCCGTTGGCGCCGCAGGGAGCCGTTGCTCCGCTGGCACACCGGACAGTCCGGTGCACACCGGACAGTCCGGTGAATTTTAGCGGAGCGGCTGCCGAGCGAACCCGAGGCTGGCGAGTTCCGGGGACGGCGTTTCCTTGGAGCACCGGACATGTCCGGTGCACACCGGACAGTCCGGTGAATTATAGCGCGCTGTCCACCGAGAAATCCCGAGAGCGAAGAGTTTGAAGTCGGAGTCCTCTGGTCGCACCGGACAGTCCGGTGCACACCGGACAGTCCGGTGCCTCCAGCCAGAGGTGCCCTCGGTTGCCTTGCTGCTCCTTTGTTGAATCCAACACTTGGTCTTTTTATTGGCTAAATGTGAACCTTTTGCACCTGTATAACTTATGCACTAGAGCAAACTAGTTAGTCCAATATTTGTGTTGGGCAATTCAACCACCAAAATTATTTAGGAACTAGGTCTAAGCCTAATTCCCTTTCAGCGTCAGTGAGGCAAAGCATCGCCAGACGCGTGCCACGCCATATGGGCCGCGCGGGTGACTGCGGAACCAAGTGGGTTGGCGCGAGTGGGATGGGCCGAAATGGAGTTGAGCCAGCCAGGTTTTCCCCATTTTAGCTTCTTCTTTTCTTATTTTTCCCTTTTTCAAATTTCAATTTGAATTCAAGCTTAAATTCAAACTGTTGTGGCTCATCATTATAATTTATACTTGTAATATTTAGAGATACTAATTCTGGAGGTATTTATTTACATATATTATTTATTTATGCCTATCCTTTATCTCATTCTCCTCTCCATATTTCTAATTCCCATTTCAAATTCAAGTTTTAAACTCATAGTTCAAATTCAAATCTGAGCAACAGTAAAGTACTGGCCCGAATAATTATATTTACTTATTTATATTTTTCTTTATAATATATATTCTTTTCCTTTTTATTTTTTTATGGAAGAAATAAATAGTCCACTTCAAATCCCCTTTTCTAAATTTAACATCTTTGGTTAAACCCTAATTTTGATTATTAACTTGCTCCTATTAACATGGTTAGTATTAAATGCACGACACAAAAGTCCAAAATGAGGCATAGATTATTTTGTGTATTATTAATTAATTATTCTCTTTAAATAAGGATATTCTCTTGTTGGAATAAGTGGATGGTCACACATATAATGAGATATACTATTTTCACCTTATTTACAATTTGGGTCTTACAAATCCTACCCCCTTAAAAGAAATCTCGTCCCCGAGATTAGTGTAAAAAAAAGGATGTATACTCATATTGTTCTTTGAACATATGCACAAACAAAGAAATCTCGGCATGAGGCATAATTTTTTTAACAAAACATAGGGTCAATAGACCTTATTATTCCTTCTAAAATAATATCATATCATTTACTAACTAAAGTAACATCTAGATCTTACAAATAATAATAATTTATATATATATTTATGTAGCTTGGTGGAGCTGGTGGTGGTGGTGGAGGTTGTTGTTGTTGTTGTCTCTCCAACCGCGCTTGCCTTATTTCTTGGCGGACCTGACGTATTTCCTCGCGTTCTTGTCTTATCTGATTTTGCATCTCAGTCACCAAGTCTGTTAATTGTTGTATTACCAGTCTTTGGGCAGCAACCACTTGATCGATTTCAACAGGTGGAGGATTTGGAGGATTCATTTCTGTTTGCTGTTACGTGATAATCTTTCCTTTCCTGGTATTGACCATGAAAGTTAGAGGCATATGGTAATAGTTTTGCAAAGGAAATTATTCAATAAGCGGAATGATTAAGCTAGTAGCTGGTTATAATCTGAAGATTCTTTAGTAGGGCTTAATCTTTGTTTTATGTCCAGATTGGGGTAACCAGTCGTATAAGGTGAATATCCAAGGGTAAGATAGAATCTGTCAAGATGAGAGATATATATGGGTGAGATAGAATACAAGATGTAGGTTAAAAGTTTGTTTGTTGTTAGGTGGGAATAGAAAGGTTATACCATTCATCATGGCTCTATGGGTTGGATTAACTCAAGGTTGAGTTGATCCAATGTGCTAAGCTAAGTCAATACATGGCTGGTAGGGTCTAATTTCTTCTACTAGTATTATTAATCTGTTTAAGTGGACCACATTAGGTTAGATAACATTAGATCACACTAGATCAGGTCACATTAGGTAAGATAAGATCTAGATTAGATTGGATATGACTAGATTAGACTAGTTTAGGTTAGACAGGTCCAACAGGGTAGAATATGTATTATTAAGATATGTTAGAATCTTTTGAGATTAGTTAGATATGTTATGATAAGATAGAATCTCTTCAAGATAAGATGAATTTATTAAGGTAAGAAGAATCTTTTAAGATGAGGTGGATCTAGTAAGATATGAGAGAATCTATTAAGATATGGAAGAGTCTTTTAAGATTAGAGGGATCTCTATGAGATAGATCCATTTTAATGGAGGACAATCTAAGTTGTTTAGTTATCTTATGAATTCTATTTATGCCTATACGTTTATGCAGATGTAATTGTGGACATTACTCCACAACTCATCACACTCAATCAAAGATCCAAATCATACAAATATCATAAGAACAAACATTCAAGTTCATAGATATATAAAAAAATAGTTTTGTTTTTGTTCCTAGGATTAGGTCTCCTATTCCTAAAGGTCACTTTAGGCACAGGATTTCAAGGTGTGAAATCCACAATTGTCTCTAGAAAGATAAAGGTAAGAATAATCAGAGTAAAGCGGAAATAGATGAGAAAAGATTAAGATAAGTTTAGAAAAGAATCAGAGTGGCAAAGGTAAGTAGATAATGGTTGTCCAGTTCTATCTAGGTTTCGTCCTACAGTCAACATTCCTCTGATACCACTTCTGTCACACCCGGGTTTTGGGGCACCAAGACCCGGGCGCGAACATAATCACCAGGTGTGCTGGGACCAAGTCTCACACATATGATGATTCATGGCACAGGATCGAATGTCACATCTTTACTATATAACAGGAGTTCTATACAAAATAAATAATTACATTATAAGGAGACAACGGTCCAACAACCCAAAGTTGACTGGGAGACGACGGCCTAGATCTCTCACGAACACTTCACAGCATCCTCCGAGCGCATCATCTTGCGGTTCCTGTTCTTGACCTGTGGGGTGGTGTGAGACAGCAAGAGTGAGCTCACATACGTTCATCGCTCAACAAGTTGTGGGGAATAATGTGCATGAACTCGCCAAAGGTGGGAGCTCACGTGAAGTGTAAGGCTTACCAAAGAGGATGGTTAGAGCTGAGCATTGCTTTTAAAGTTGGTCAAAATTTTATTAGCAGTTACTAAGTACAAGTAAATACCAACCCAATTAATTAGTAGAACAAAAGTAACAACATCACCTGCGATGCAATGCATATGACAAATTGAATTTAGTTCCATAATTTAATCATGTGAGTGTCCGAGCTGCTCATGACCGTGAGCACGGCTAGTATACCAGTTTTACACTCTGCAGAGGTTGCGCATCTTTACCCACAAGTCGTGTTACCCATCTGCCAAGAGACGGCCAATCCCATACACCTCTACCGAGGAGGCGAGGCAAGGTAACACTACGAGGCCTTTACAAAGTTCCACTAGCTTCAGAAAACCCGCTACAGTTTATAGGAAGTTCCAATGCAGGAATCCCTTGCAGGACCGCCATCTCAGTAAAATCCTCCCGAGGGCCTCCCTAGCAGGAATCCCTTGCAGGACTGCCATTGCAGCAAAATCCTCCCGAGGGCCTCCCTACACTGACCACTCCCCTACTGCCCTTGCCCCTTTCGGGTAAGGTAGTCTTCCACTAGCTTTCCTAATTAATCAGCCAAGGGCGTCCCATTAAACCCTTGTGGTAGCACTGTTTTCCCGGGTGGTTCTCCATGTTCCAATTAACATAATGATCTTATCATGAACAGTAAATAACAACTGATAACAAAAGTATGAATAATATGTATCTCAATGCCCAAATCCACATATAGCACTAGCAAGTACTACCCAGAAAGTTTAGTGGTAAACAAGGCATAAAGATAGACAAACTAGGGTAACCTATTAGGTCCCATCAAATTAACCTATGCAGATCATTATGATTAATTAGAACATGAGTGGGTAAAAGAAGTGATCAAGGGCACAACTTGCCTGGGACTTGAGCTTCCAGGTACCAACTTGTTCTTCAGATGACACGTGTCCTCACTGCTAAACGTAGCAATACCGACAAACATAGTATAGGCAAAATTAACATTACAACAACATAGGAACCAACTGTATGATAATAATCTACGTGTTGCTACGAGATCGTGGGTTCGAAAACCACTAAAATCGGAGTTAGGGTTATTAAGTTATGATTTTCGGAAGTTATTTAATGCCTAGAATAGAGTTATTCATGTGGATAATTTTAAACCAAGTTTCATAGTTGGATAAAGATACCAGGTGATAAATAATATTTAAACAAAATAAATGTCACTGGAATGAATCAATTTGGAGTTATATATTTTAAGTTATGAATTTCTGCAGGTTTTATGTGTTTTGTACAAGAATAAATAGGATATAAATTTTATTGCAACATTCATGTCAAAACAGTGGTACTACGTGATAAACAATAATATTATAGAATTATAGAAATTGAAATGAACTAATTTGGACATCATATGAATTTTCTATGATTAATACAAGTTCTAGTATTTATTTTTGCATAAAAATCATTTTCTAATTCATTTTTATCTGATTTCTTAAGTCCTTGGACTGGGCACACTAATATAGAGAAGTGCAGGGGCTTGCGGGTAAAGATTCCTAGACTCAATGTACAATACCCCCAGGACGGCGGGTTAATATCTAAATACTTCGGGGGCTCTTTAGAAAGATTTGCAGGCCGAAGGGGTATCGGGTAACTAGAGCCGTCCAGATTAGATCTAGCGGCGAGGATTGGATCTGGCGTGTTATGTACTGGTGATCAGCGAGGACCATTGGATAATGGATCAACGGTTCAGGTCATTTTTTAACACGATCAAATCCTACGTGCTCGCCCCGCATCAGACGGCCCCGAATCCTTCTCCTACCCAGGGACCAGACCGCGGCGGCGCTGTCCCCCCCTACGGCAGGGAGTTGGCCGGAGTTTGCCATCTCCGCGCACAAGCACCCAGGCGCCAATTCCCTAGTGCAAAACGTAAAGCGAAATAAGGCGATCTCGATTGAGGGCTCCTTACCGGATTTCATAGTGTGGAGGTCCTCGGCCACGACGGCGTGCGGCAACGCGGTGGAGTGCCAGCGCCGGTGCGAAATCACCAACCCTCCGAGGTTCCGACCACCAAATTGAGGGTGTCCCTGCCTTCCTAGAGCGCTCGCAAAGCTCCCTAACTACTTCCTGGACATCGAACGGTGCAGCAAGCACAAGACGGCGACGGCGGATTTCCCTGCCCCAAGGTTCCCGGTTATGGCTAGAGAAGGGGGCGAGTCTGTTTATATATACCCTGATGGATGAGAGGAGCCCCACACCGCGAGCAACAACCGGCGACATTTATGCGGTTGGATCCTCGGTCGTTCCGAGCTCGACGCCGTGCAATGGGAAGGAAGGAGTCCGACGCGAGATCCGTGAGGTTGAGGATTGTGCTGACAACTAGGGCCCACCCGCAAGCGAGACTGGAAGCGCTGCGAGGGAATGAGAGGGTGGCCAGTGGGCCCACGCCGTCAGCTGGTGAAGGCGCGCGCGCGGACTGATGAGTTGGCCCGGTGCGTCAGTGAGGCAAAGCATCACCAGACGCGCGCCACGCCATATGGGCCGCGCGGGTGACTGCGGAACCAAGTGGGCTGGCGCGAGTGGGATGGGCCGAAATGGAGTTGAGCCAGCCCGGTTTTCCCCATTTTAGCTTCTTCTTTTCTTATTTTTCCCTTTTTCAAATTTCAATTTGAATTCAAGCTTAAATTCAAACTGTTGTGGCTCATCATTATAATTTATACTTGTAATATTTAGAGATACTAATTCTGGAGGTATTTATTTACATATATTATTTATTTATGCCTATCCTTTATCTCATTCTCCTCTCCATATTTCTAATTCCCATTTCAAATTCAAGTTTTAAACTCATAGTTCAAATTCAAATCTGAGCAACAGTAAAGTACTGGCCCGAATAATTATATTTACTTATTTATATTTTTCTTTATAATATATATTCTTTTCCTTTTTATTTTTTATGGAAGAAATAAATAGTCCACTTCAAATCCCCTTTTCTAAATTGAACATCTTTGGTTAAACCCTAATTTTGATTATTAACTTGCTCCTATTAACATGGTTAGTATTAAATGCACAACACAAAAGTCCAAAATGAGGCATAGATTATTTTGTGTATTATTAATTAATTATTCTCTTTAAATAAGGATATTCTCTTGTTGGAATAAGTAGATGGTCACACATATAATGAGATATACTATTTTCACCTTATTTACAATTTGGGTCTTACAGTTCATAAGAGTAGAGTAAGTTGAGAAAAGAAATCTAGAAGGACTTCCTTCTGAAGTTGCAAAGAGGATGACATTCGAAGAGCAGTTAACTAGAGAAACTCGGTTAAAGGAAACTGCAACACACCAACTTACACCTTCTTAGTACCCCACTTAAGGATCCGTACCAAATCTCGGGACAAGATTCCTTTGAGGGGGAGGGCTGTAACACCTCAGGTGTTACCCATGGCCCTGGCTCAATACCTGCTTTCATGACCTGTTATCACATGTGTTTAAGTAGAGGAGAAGGAGCACCAAAACCTTAGAAACCATGGATTAATTAAGGAATATTCATGACAAAAGCATTACCCAAGAATTTTATGCAATTCTCACCTTGGACAAAAGAGGCTCAAACCCTAGACCCCCCTCTTGAGCCATGAGACCCCCAAACACTGGATTAATGGAAAGGATAAGCAAATGAACATTTCATGACATAAACCCTTTACCAAAGTTTAAGTACATTAATATATCTACAAAATACAGTAAGGGAAATATTACAAAAAGACCCCTCTAAGACCCCAAATCAGCCCCCAAGTGGAGGACACTATAGAGTAACCCACATTTTCTCTAAGTCAAAAATCAACCCTAATCTAGAGATCAGAAGTGTTCACCTATTTGACGGCGCCAAAACCACATGGTCTGAATAAGAAAAAGGAGCCAAATTACCTAAGGAACACACTGGAAAAATTTGAACCAAAGCCAAGATCGTTTGACATGTGTTGACACCTGTTTTGTCTCGGTTTGAACATTGCAGACAGACAAGACTTGGTGCCACCATATCTTCCAAGCCAGGCCAGATCTCCCCTTGGAACTCACATGAACTAGGTAACTCAGGTGAATAGTTCTGCAGCGGCATAAGTTAAAGAATTGGTTTGGGAAAAGCCCAGGGTCCTCGGTGTAAACTGGTTTTCCATAAAACCTTTTAAACATTATTCATTTAAATGTAAACAGAGATTATAAAATTCATAACTTCCGTTTTACTCAACCAAACTTAGTCAAACTAATTTTGCTAGGTTCTAAACATTAAGAACTACTTAAGAAAAATACAAAACACCCTAAGTATTGCAGAAAATTTTAAAGTTTAGATTTAAATAGTAAACTGACCAAAAGCTAATTAAAGAAAGGAAAAATAGCTACACTTTTAGACTGGGGTTAAGAAAAATTAGAGAAGTACTTAACCACTACCTAGCCTGTTTAAAAATAATAAACCCCTCAGTACACCAGATTAGGGAAGGGTTTACCATTTAAACTCATTTTGACTCAAAGTTAAGGAAAATAGAAAAGGAAGTTTAGAATAAGAACCAGGGTGCAACCACATTTTTGCTAGCTCACTTATTTAACATAGTTCACTGTTAAATTTTATTAGACCCTCTATCAGTACAAAAGAAATGCACTACCTTTTATTTTTTAATACAATGAAAACTTAGAAAAACCTTAGAAAATTAATCCTAAAGAGAACCCACCCCAATCTTTGGGATAACTAATAATATGCTAATATGAATCTAGAAAAAATGAAAATTCTGTTGTTTGATATTTTTCAAATAACAAGTTAGTTATAAGTACCTTTTTGGCTTTAAACTTTAGAAAATCATAACTAAATACCCAGTGGGTCTTTTCCTGTGATTTTTGGCACAGAGGCCTATTATCACCTATGGAGCATGGCAAAAATAAAGTTTAGTCCAGAAAACTCACCCAAATTAGAGCTATAGTGTAAAGTGCCCTTTTACCCTTACTCTTGTCATTTTTGCCCAAGGAATATATGAATCATTTTCAACCTCAAATTTTTAGGATAACCCATAGAGGTCAATGTTTACCCATTGTAATTTTTTCTAACATTTTTGGAAAATTCTAACTTGCCATGGTAGTTCAAAAACACTTAATAACAAGCACAATAGGAAGAAAAATGGGAATTTTGGGAGAACGAGATAATGTACAACTAAAACCTTCTAAGAATTCCATGAAACCTAAAGATGTGATTAAAGATTGTAAGTTCATTCAAAACCCTAAGTATGGATGAATGAAACCCCTAGGGCTAACAACGGAAACCCTAGTATACCACTATTTTAATACTGTTTCACTATGCTTAGTGTTTCGAAAATGCCATATCATTAATATGCATACATTTTATTCATTGCATTTAATAGATTGTAATATTGCTGACGGGGAATACATCCTCGTTCCGAAGCAAGGAGTTGCTCAGGAGGTAGCCCAGCACGAGCACTAGAGCTGGCCATCGAGGATCTGCCTGCCCCAGCCTTGGAAGGCAAGCCCCGGTTTTATGCATAACCACTATATATGCTATTTTACTGCACTTAATGTTTGTAGGCTTGTACTGTGCGCTTAAGTGTAGGAGTTGCCTGAAACCCTAGTTGCATGAACTCAGGATTCCTTTTGAGATGGATACTAGTATGCTAGGTCGAGTAGCTGCTTTACTAATTAGGGATCTCGGTAGAAGTCGAGTGATTTTTTTTGCACTCGCGCGAGGTCAGGAATTGGTTGTATCCATTTTTATATCATAATGGTGATGGTCTGTGGACAACGGTCCATGGGGATGCATTGTCTACAAGACGGAAATTGGAATAAGGATTAAGGTGTGGTACCGTGTGTCAAGCGTTTGAACGTACTAAGCACATGCCGAGAAATAAGGTAAACCGATTATGGTGGGTACAAGTGCAGTCATTGCACGACGGCAGTCGGGGTCAGTGAGGCATTGTACGCCAAGGCAGTGAGCCCTGATCTGTTGATGCGGAATCGATGGGGACGGTTGACATGTGTGGGGACGGAGTGCCTCACCACGTCGTGTGTTTAGGTTTACCTTGCAAGGATAAAAACTCGATTCAAATCGTCTGCTTCTCGCAGCTAATGAGACTGCTTGATCCATGCTGCTACATTGAGTAACAAGTGGAAATGTGTTGATCTGGCAAAAGATGTTGATTGCTAAATATGATTGCTACCATGTATGATTAGCTAGGTATACATTTAGTCTTAAGAGAGTCACACTAAAACTTGAAAAGCTAAAACTTGATTTTAGACTCAGCTAGTGCTTTTGGCAAACCAAACCCCTCAGCCAAATAGCTGCATGTCTAGAGGTAGAGGAGTAGACTCCTCACACCGGGTAAGTCTAGCTGAGTGTTAGTATACTCAGCCTTGCTTGTGGCAAAATTTTTACAGGTTCTCTGGAGGACATGGTTGCTGGAGTGACTTGGCCGTCCACCTTGCCACCGGGTTGGACAATCGAGTGGGACCCTACCTCGGCAGGGGAGGAGCATGAGGAGTGATGGACCAGGCTTCCCCATCCCTCCGTTCATTTACCGTTAGTTATATTCCGCTGCATTCCGAACAATGATCACTACTTTTGATAAACTCTGATGATGATGTAATGAACTAAGTACTCCTTAATGTATGGTTTTATGTTTTATTGTATTTGCTCTGTGCCTCACCTTCGAGTGAGTACGTGGTACTTGATCCTGTTAGTGGCCTCGTCGGACTAGATCCGAGGGACTGACGTTTTATTCCTATTTAAGTGTGGTCTAGCCTCTAAGGTGGGACCTAGGCACTTAAGTTGGAATAATTCGGGCGGTTCCACCACAAGAACCTCTTCATGGCCATAGCTCAACCTGATGGTTCTTAAATCAGTGTTGAGGATAGCTTTATGCTGGGCTAACCAATTCATGCCCAGAATTACATCTATATCTTGGCCTTTCAAAACAATCATGTTGGTGGGAAAGTCTCGTTCAGCCAATGTTACGGGCACATGGAAAGCCACTTCTTTAGTGAATATTTGTCCCCCAGGGCGAATGAATAATAAACCCTTCCCTTGATTCAATGCAAGGAATGCAATATTTCTCCACAAATTTCTTGCTTATGAATGTATGCGAAGCACCAGAATCAAAGAGAATGACTGCTGATTGGCCACAAGAAACGTACCCATCATAACCGGCTCTCCCTCCGGTGTAGTGGCCACTTGAGTGTAGTATATTCGCCCAGTCTTCTTAGTATTCTTGCCCGCTGAATTATTTGCCATGTTTCCCTTGCCTTGATTTGAACTCCCTGAGTTCTGCTGGTTATTGGATTTGTTCTGCCTCGGATATGGGCAATCTTTGATAAAATGTCCTGACTTCCCACAATTGAAGCAGCCAGTTGAGGAACTAGGGAGGGCGGGGAAACGAGCACCAGGGGCACTCGGCTGACTTGTAGAAGTGGGGGCAGTAGCAGGGCAATGAAGACAGGTTGTTTAAATGGGTAGGAGGGTGGACGAGGTGAAGAACGATTTTGATTGAAAGGTCGGATTACCAACCTTGGTCGCTTTTCAGGTCCCTGATTGGACCTGTCACCTCCGAATCCCTTCAATTTTCCTGGGCCTGTGTTCTTAGCTTCTACTGCCAGCACGGTGCTGATTGCCCTGCTGTATGTGAGATCAAGGCAGGTGGCCATTTTTCTTTGAAGCCGGTCGTTGAGGCCTCTCATGAAGCAATTCTTCTTTTCAGGTCAGTATTTACCTGATCAATTGCATACTAGGACAAATGATTGAATTTGTTGAGATACTGCATGACAGTATCTCCTCCTTGCTTGAGTCACATGAATTCCTCCTGTTTCATGTGCAGCACTCCTTCTAGAATATAGTGCTCATGAAACGCTAATTTAAATTCATCCCATGTGACCTGATGTCTGATAGGTTGAACGGCCACATAATTTCCCCACCACGTATGGGCAGGGCCTCTTAGCTGTTGAGCCGCGAACAACGGCTTCTGGGTTTTAGTGCACCGGATGAGTCCAAATTTCAGCTCTATAACTCGTACCCATTCGTCGGCTTCCAGAGGGTCTTCGGCTTTAACGAAGAGTGGGGGACGGGTTTCCGAGAAATCCAGGTATGAAGTTTCACGGGGTCCCTACGGATAAGCCCTTCCGCCTTGTTGCTAAAATTGATTTCCCGCGATTCACGTTAAAAGCGGGTGTTGTCGGCGGTCGCATTGACCAAGGCAGCGATAGCCTCGGCCAACGTTGGCGGTACCGGTGGTGGATTGGGCGTGTCTTCTCGGCCATGGGAATTATCAGCACTATCATGTGCACGAGTCCTGGATGGCATCTAAGGCAAAGAAACATTTGGGAAATATAACATGCCGATATACACCATCATTTTACATTACCAAGATGTAATGATACAGACTCAATATACAACATGACTTCATTACCTATTTTACATTAGTGTTATAGCTAAACTATACTACTCTAGTATTTATCGTCTTTGGTTGCTTCACTGTCTGTTGTAGGGGACCATTCGTTAGCCAGGTTCATAGAAGGAGGGGGCTTGAAAAGGTCCAATTCTCCACCAAGTCCTTCACCTACTGTTCCAGAAGGTCCGGCTCCCATTCCAACAGGGTCGGTAGGTACGTCTAGGTGCAATCGCGAATACAGTACATAGACTTCCTCATGTAATGTATTGCAATACACCTGCAAGTTGTCAAGGGCCTTTCTGAGCTCATCCACGTGGGCTCAAGCTTTGGCTTCCCGGTCCCAAGCAATTGAACATGAATTGATAGCCTAATCGATTGCCAAATCCCGTTCAGCAAGCTCATTTTGCAGATGTCTGATGTTAGCTCTTAACTCATTCATACGCTGACCATCTTCTACCCACACCCTGTTTCGATGATGTAGCTTCGTCCGAAGCTGCTCCACTTGGGCTTCTAGGTCTCCGATGGGGTCGTTACTGCCGCTGCTTCTCTCTTCAGGTCTTGGAGCCAGCTACTGTCGAAGTACGCCAATAGGTCCAGTGGACTTACGCGTAGTTTTCCTCGTGCGCGGCGGCATATCTCTATAAGGGGGAAAACTTTATTAGTATAGTTTTTAAACATGATGCATGCATAATTATGGAATCAACTTTCGTTGATTCACAACCTCCTATATATTGCACTCTGTCACCTGGTCTTATAAGATGAGTACTTCAGAAAGTAGTAAGATAAGAATGAAAGAAGTTTTCTTAGATAAGCCTTTGAAAATTCTTTTTGAAATGCCACATAATATCTGAAGAGATGGGCTTCGCTCCGATACCATCTGTGACGGAACCTTCCAAGTCATTAGGCCTACCTACAAATGTCCTTGTCCATCGGACCTCGGACAACCTTATAGATGCACCTGATCACTTGACAAGTTCGGTATGTGAATTCTTTACCGTTCCCAAGAGCGTTTCACTCGTCATGTAGATATTACAACACATCGAAGAAACGAATAAGCAGAAGCAATTACGGTAACTTGATTTACATTAAAATATAGAAAGAGTGATATTATTACAGACCAGTAATATAGGAGTGCAGAAGTAATATTATTACAAACCCAGGAGGCAAAAACCCCTCCCGCTTAACAGTAAAGTGTTTTTAAACGGAGGACGACATCCTCCCGAGGCTTCACTCTTGAGTTTCTTCTTTCGGCACCACATTAGAGCAAAAGCAACAAAAGTTTGTTGCTTCCTCACCTACAACAACATGGGTTTGGAAACCCTGAGTACGAAGTGTACTTTTGCAAGTCTTACCCGTCAAAATAAAAGACTCTCAAGGATATGCTGGCTTGAGGGAGTTAAGGTAAGGCTTATTCAAGAATCAAAATTCTATTTGCAACAAAAAATGCTTACTAACCGTGGATCCTTAAAAATCTAGTTTTATTAGCAAGTTAAGTCATTACCTGAATCTAAAGTTCTTTCTACCCTAGTTCAAGCACTTGGCCTACACTAGCCAACTTGTTATCAACCCTTCTTGTTCACTGGAATGCTACGTGTAAGTCAGTGACCAAGTCTTCATGTCCGAGAAGTAACGGCGATCCAAATCGATTAATACCTAGCTAGGGATCTCCAATCACACGACATATGTAGCACTTAATCCTTGCATATGTCAACTTGCCACTGAGGTTCTTAAGACCATATCAGGTTCATGCCAACCGAGAGCACAGATACACCACCGTCCAGCCTCTTGCCATGGAGGGTACACACTACTCTCGCTGTCTCTCCACTCCCATTGCGTGTTATCTTATTCTAGTATTAGTCTGCCCGAGGCAAAGCTTACCCATGATGAGGCATATGACCAGTTAAAAGGTCCTCGATCCTCAGGCCTACATCGAGACGATCCTTAATCGACTTAGACAGAGACACTGCACCGAGACTCTCTTCTCGTGCAACTCACCCGCCCGGTCTCAGCTTTATCATTTCAACCCAAAGTTTGGTACCTGTCAAAGGTACATCTTATTCTGATGTTGAACCCATCACGGCCATGATGGATCCACCATCAAGTTTTATTTTTAAAACTATCCCACCCCACTTGAAGCATCATCTTTTGTTAAAACAAAACATTTTGTTTTTCTAGAGCAAGGCTAAGCATCAGAAAATTCTTTTCATAAAATAGGTGATCAAGGAAAAGTAATCAATTTTCCAAGAAAGGAAATGCATCAATTGTTTAGCACACAACTCCTATCACCTAATGCATCAAGCAAGTGAGAAGGATTTTAAAATAGCAAGGAGGTGGCAAATGCACTGGGGCTTGCCTTGTGTTATAGGAGAGTCAGGCTCTGCTCCACAAATATCGAAATAAAAGCAGTTCCTGGCAGGTGGGTCTTCAGGTGGTGGTGGTGCAACTTCTTCTTCAACCTCTACTTCTTCTTCGTTCTCTATATAATCATATATAACCATGAATGCTTATGTAATGCTTATGAAAAAGCAGTAATAGAAAAAGTTTATCAAGTTGTATCTTGAATATAATTTTCCTTCACGGTACTCCAGGAAACTAGAGTTTTTGGAGTCAGTATTCTATTTCAGAGGGCAGATATTACTTGGAAGACTAGGGTTTTGAGGTTTAGGTATCAAATATTTTACAAATCAAGTCATACATCAAGTCATACTTCACCCAAGGTTTCTAAATATCATTTAAAGCTTATCCAAAAAGTTTGGTGATTTTTGGAATTACTAATTAATTTCTAAAATTCCAGGAGTATAGGTTTTAGCTATTTTAAATACTTCATAATTCCTGGTTTGGACAAAAAATCTTAAAGCTATTTTTATTAAATACTATAGAAATTTAGGAGTTTAACAAAATTGGTCTCACATTTTTAGCATTTTCCTGGAATTTTTCATGGATTTTCTAATTCTGGCAGAAAAAGAAAAAGAGAAAAGGTCAATAGTACTAGGCTTAATCTGGCCCGAGACGGCCCACGACGGGCGAAAACGCGCCCGCACGTGCCCTCGGTGTCAGGTTTACACACAAGGCCCTGGCGATTTGAAAAACCAGCGAAGAGTCCCCCGCAGTATTTGTTTGAGTCACTAACAAATGCAGAAAGGCCCTCCATCTTTTTCATTACATCCCGTGACCCCCAACGGAGAACGGCGATAGACCAAGCTCCAACGAGCTTGTACTGGTCGGAAAGGGCAACGACTAGGGTTCTAGCTTGGCGGACACTTAATTTAACTCCTAACCATCATTTCCCCTCAACTAATTTCAAGGTTCAAGGCCTCATTCTCTCTGCCCACGGTGACAACGTGATCAACGAATAACAAGAAGTGTTCCCGACGATCTTATGGGTCCTAGCTTAATTGGATGGGTCAGGGAGTATCAAGAGAAACTAAGGATACTGAAACGAGGAACCTGTCACACCCGGGCTTTAAGGAACAAAGCCGGGTGCATCTCATACATGCGCCAAAGAAGACAACATATATAATAACAGAGTGTATAGAGATAAATGTCATAAAACATTAGAGTATTTATTACATAGCGGAAGACTTAATACAAAATAAAATAATGAATATAAAACGAACTAAGGATCGTCGACGCAAATGTCAACTGAGAAACGCCACCTAGATCAGATCGAACTCCTCGCCTTGTGGCTCCTCCTGAACCACCTGTTCTTCTCCTGTGGGGGGGGTGTGCGACAGCAAGAGTGAGCTCACATACGTTCATAGCTCAACAAGTCGTGGGGAATAATGTGGCATGAACTCACCAAAGGTGGGAGTTCATGAAGTGTAAGGCTGATCAATGTAATAAAGGCTAAAGCTGAGCATTGCTTTTATAAGTTGGTCAAAATTTTATTAGCAGTTACTAAGTGTAAGTGAATACCAAACCTTAATAATAATAAAGAACAGTAATAGTAAAATAATCCCAAATGCGATGCAAATGTCAAATTAAATTTAAGTTCCATAATTAATCATGTGAGTGTCCGAGCCGCTCATGACCGTGAGCACGACTAGTATACTAGTTTTACACTGTGCAGAGGTTGCGCATCTTTACCCACAAGTCGTGTTACCCATTTGCCACGGAGTTGATCAGACTCCATACACCTCTACCAAGGAAGCGAGGCAGGGTACCACTACGAGGCCTTTACAAAGTTCCACTAGCTTCAGACTACCCGCTACAGTTTATAGGAAGCTCCAGTACAGGGTTCTTGTCTGACCGCCATCATAGCAAAATCAACCCAAGGACCTCCCTACACTGACCACTCCCCTACTGCCCTTGCCCCTTTCGGGTAAGGTAGCCCTCCACTAGCTTTCCTAGTTAATCAGCCAAGGGCGTCCCATTAAACCCTTGTGGTAGCACTGTTTTCCCGGGTGGTTCTCCATGTTCCCATTAACATAGTGATCTTATCATGAACATAGAATAATGAACAAATAATAACAAGTGTAATCATGAGTAGTGAATACCTCTATACCCAATACCATATAAAGCAATAGCATGTACTACCCAAAACATTAGTAGTAAAACCAGTGGTGAAACAAGGTATAAAGATAGTCAAATCTAGGGTATCCTATTGGGTCCCGTCAAAATTAACCTATGCAGATCATTATGAATAATAAGAACATGAATGGGTAAAAGAAGTGATCAAGGGCACAACTTGCCTTCAACGAGCTCCTGCTCAGCTGTCTCAACTTGATGAACCTCAGGATCCACAGTGGCTTGCTCGTCTACTCGCATCAACACAATACATACATAGTATAGCAAAAATTAACATCACATCAAACATGCAAATAGAATGCACAGTAATAAACTAGACATGAAAATATGATCACAGGAACTGGAATCATTAAATTTGGAGTTATAAATTTTAAGTTATGGATTTTCTAATGTTTTATGTGCTTAATACAAGATTAAGTGCTAGATAAATTTTAAATCATCTTTCATGTCAAAACAGAGGCACTAATGGTTAGATAATAATGTTATGAAAATTTAGAAACTGGAATGGACTAATTTGTAGTTTATATGCATTTTCTATGAATTATACAAATTCTATGAATTATTTTTATATTAAAAACTCATTTTCTAATTCATTTTCCTGATTTTATAATTCTCTGGACGGGGCCTCATTTTCTGGAAAACGCAGGGGCTACGGTGCAAATATTCCTAAGACTCAGAGCACCGACAGGGTGGACGGCGGGTTGATTTATCAATACTGGAAGGGTTCTTTTGCAAAACGTGCAATCTGAAGGGGTACCGAGCATCCAGGGCCGCACGATCAAGATCCGGTGCACCAGATTAAATCCTGAACCGGTACACAGCCCTGGCCCTCGGATTTGGATCTAACGATGTAAATTTTAAGTACCAAGATCTACTCGTAGCCACTGGATCCGAGATCTACGGTTCTAATTCCGCTGGGTGAAGGGATACACTGGATCGGATCGGGACCGTAAGCCAGCGATCCTACGGCTACAGACGTCGCGTGGCAAAATCCAATCTAGGCCGTCCAAGACCCATCAGACGGTCCGCAATACGCCCACACGCTGATCTCACCCGAGCCCTTGGATTTGATCACAACGGTCCGAGCGCACCCAAACCAAAAGGGGTAACCACATCAAATCGGGGCCATCCGCATAGGAATCGACGACACACACGCCATCTTCCATCCCTAGCCGATTGGGCACGGCGACGGCCTGTCCCGGCGTACGGTGGTGCCATGGCCGGGGATCAACCATCTAGCGCCTCGTGCACTAAACCCTAAACCAAAAGGTCCACAACGACGCCCAAGGCAAGGGAAATACGTCGGTCCTGCACATACCTCGTAATGCGTCGCAGGGAGGCTCGGTCACGAAGGGCGGCGGATCTCCGAGCTCAGCGACGAATTCCTGCGGCGTCGTAAACCCCCTTCACCGATTGCGCCCACGCACCGCTTCTACGCGAACCACTCAAGCCTTGGTTTGCCAAATTGGGGCCTAGAATTCGCTACCTGTTGCTGTCTACGGCGGCGGTCGATCACCGGTTCCGCCCTGCACTCTCTTTATCTCTCTGCGGCAGGCGAACACGGCGTGGTTTAGGGCGAGGGGTAGAAGAGGTGTGCGCGGTCTGGGAGTCACCCCGCCCTCTATAAATGCGAAGCCCAGTCCACCGGCTAACCCACGCATGCCGCGGTTGGTTCAGCTCGCCCGATCATCGCGGGAGCGCTGGGGAAGAAGATCTCCGCCAGGGTGGCCCCACAAGTCGGCGTGAAGGGAGTGGGCAAGCTGGCTGGCGCCCCGGCCCCAGCTGTCGGCCAGTGAGGTGAAGCCAGTGCGCCAGGCAGCGTGAAGAGACTGGCAACGTGGGCCCAAGCCATCAGCGACGGCGCGCGCTAAGAAAAAGGGGGGTCTTGGGCCGCGCGGGATAGGATTCGCGAAGTGGGCCGAGCGCAGGGGAATCCAGCCCAGGTGGGTCTGGCAACCTGACTTTTCCTTTTTTTTATTTATTTCAGCTTTCCTTCTTCTATTCCCAAATTCAATTTAAATTTCGAATTTGAATTCAAACTTGTGCTTAATTTAGTCTCAATTCATGTTGTGGAATTTAGAATACCAACTTTGTAAATATAATTAGATTATTATTTTTTTTATCATTTCTCTTCTTCTCATTTTCAAAAACCCAAATTTTAAATTTAGGGTTTAATTCCACTTCTAAGAATTATTATCTTATTATTTCATTCAATGCACAAACATATAACTCCAACATGAAGCATATTTTTTTTATCCTTTGTTTTAGTTCATCTCTAAATTTTATGTATGCTCTTTTTATGATGCAAACGAGGCACATATAATAAAGAAATCACTATATAATCCCTTTATACAATTTTGAGTATTACAGAACCAGAGGACATGAACGGACCTGTAACGTGTTGGCCATAGCAAGGTCACTCTGCACGGTGCTCTGGACTGATTTGGGGGAAGTTTCAAATTGGCGAGCTCTAGTGGATGATTTGAGGCACGAGTTGATGGATTGGGTGCTTGACTACCTAGCGGAGCCGACGGCACACACAATTTATAGGATCCGGGGGCGGTGGCCCATGAATTGGAGATGGCGTGGTGGCAGTCAGAGAAGGAAGGTGTTACTGGCGCAAGCAAATCATGGATGTTACTGTGGCAAGACCACCGATGACGACCTGGCTATCTAAGGTGGCTTAGTGCGACGTGGTAATTAGCTTGAGGCATGGCGCGACCGTGGTGAAGGGCGCAAACTCCGGTGATGCCCGCTTGGCCACGTCGCCGGCGCAAGTGGGCACGGCATAGGACAGAACAATGCTCCAAGTTCATCCGAGGTGAAGATCTTTTCACCCCTGAGCGTAATCCATACATTCGAGGCACGAATCGCGACGGTGGGTGCGAATCCGGTGCATGGCTCACCGGAAGTGAGATTCTCTAAACCTGTGATATTTGTGTAGCACTGTACCATCGGAATCCTTATTCAGAGCGCCTGACGGACATAATTGCGATGCCCAGATCTCGAATTTTTGTGTGAGAACTTGCTAATCCATCTGTAACAAACTTGTAGCTCTATACACCAGCTACAATTCTTCAATAGGGATCATGCTCATTTGCTTATTCCCTTGAGCAAGAATCAAGCCCAAAGTTCCTCAGAACTCACTGGCAGTCAGTATTCAGTCTCAGGGTGGTCTGACAGCCAGACTTTAGGGCTAGTTATCTCTAATTTTTGTATGTCAACAATGCTTAATCACTTAAGCAAAGTTGTGCTCCTATAGTAGCTCTAGACTTTTGATGTGTTGATTTAGGGCAAATTCCTCATAAACTGACAGATACAGGGTTCCAAAGTCGGCTCTATGCACTGGTTTTCAGACTTAGCCACATATGATTCCTAGGGTACTTTTTGCAAATAGGTCCAAATTTCATAATTTGATTTGCAAATCCACAAAGGTGTCAACCATATGATTTGAGGTGCCCTAATACCTTGGTTTTTGCACTTTGGTCCAAAAGTGTACAAAATTTACACATAGCCCCCTAGGGTTTCAATTTAGGGTTTTTTAGGGATTTTTTTCAGGGTTTTTAGTACTCTAGGGTTTTGGTGTTACTAAAGTCCTTCAAATGTGATATCTTATGTTCATTTCTAATAAGTTTGGAGATTTTAACTTGTTTGGGCTTCATTATCACTCATAAGCCTAGTTTAGGGTTAAGTACCCTACCCTAGGGTTTCACACATACCAAGTCACACCAATACCACTTGTTTGAAAATTTTGCCTAGTGAATGCACTCTAAGTGTAGCAAACACATGATATGCTAATGCTCATGATGTTATGCTCAAATTTTAGTGACAGTAACACCAGGGGTGTTACAGCCGGGGCTCGCACGGCCGCTGGCACGTCGTTCTCTAGGCAAACATCGCTGAACTCGTGCTCGGGTAGGGTTAGGAGTGAGCGGGGGCGTACGGTCGAGACTGGGGGTTGGCTTTATAGCCACGGGCGTGGGCGTGGGCGTGGGTGCAGGGTTGGCGAGGCGCGGCGCGGCACGCGCGGGGCCGAGCACCGGGGCATGCTCTGGCATTGCTAGGGCGCGTCGAACACGTGGCCGTGTTAATCTACCCGAGTTCTTGCGCCTGTAGAGCTCCCAAACGTGCGAATCTTGCCATATGACTATTGTAAAATTTCTTCCCTGCACCTAGAGCTACCAGTTCATGTGAGTTCCAAGGGGAGATCGGGTCTGGCTTTGAAGATATGGTGGAGCCAAGTCTTGTATGTCTACACTGTTCACCCTGCGACTAAAAGGTGTCAAACAATGTCAAACGACTCTGGTTTGGTTTCAAATTTTTTAGGGGTCTGCCTTGGGTAGTTTGGCTACTTTTTGTTATTTGGACGAAGTGGTTTTGGCGCCAGCAAAAGGGTGAACACTTCTGATCTTTAGACTAGGGCTCATTTTGGACTTAGAGAAAAATGGCTTGCTCAAGGGTGCTCTCCACTTGGGGCTTAATTTTGGGATTTTTGTAAGACCTTTTTGTAATACCTCCCTTACTATATTTTGTAGATATATTAATGTACTTCAACTTTGGTAAAGCGTTCAATCCATGAATTGACCATTTGTATAGTTCTCCCTTTAATCCAATGTTTGGGGGTTTAATGGCTCAAGAGGGGAAATTAGGGTTTTAGAACCTTTTTCATAGGTGAAGGTACATGAATACTAGGGTATCCCTCCCATCATGATCATCACTTAGGTTAGCCATGGTTCTAAAGCTTTGGGTGCCCTCTCTTTCCACTTAAACACATGTGATAAAAGGCCACAGATGCATATTTTAAGCCAGGGCCTTAGGTAACACCTGGGGTGTTACAGCTCTCCCCCTTAAAGGATTCTCGTCCTGAGATTGGGTAGGGATCCTTGAGAGGGGTGCTAAGAAGGTGCGGGCTTGTGCGGTGTGGTTTCTTTTGTCAAGGTTCTCTAGTAGACTGCTCTTCGAATGTCATCCTCTTTGCAACTTCAGAAGGAAGTCCTTCTAGATTTAGTTTCACAACTTACTTAGGTTTCATTAACTACATTTTTCTTATACATAGATATAAAGGGTAGGTGGGGGGTCTTGGATTTTTTTGGGGTTACATACCGATTCCTTTGGGCAGAAAATTGGTATAGTGTCAGCGCAGAAAATCCTCAGTTTCCCAAGTAGCTTCTTCTTCTGAATGGTTGCTCCACTAAATCTTATACATTCGGATTGACTTTGCTCGAGTTGACCTTTCCTTTTGGTCCAATATTTTAACGGTGTGCTCTTGATATGACAAGTCTGGTTCTATCTCCAATTCAGGTTCAGATATCACTTCGGTGGGTAAGCGGACACACTTCTTCAACTGAGATACATGGAACACCTCATGAATTGCTGACATATGAGGTGGTAGCCTTAATTGGTAGGCTATAGGCCCGCAAGTCTCCTTGATCTCGTAGGGCCCAATATAGCGAGGAGCTAATTTGCCCTTGATCCCAAATCTCTGAACACCTTTGGTGGGTGACACTTTGAGATACACATGATCCCCCACTTTGAATTGTAGAGGCTTCCTTCTTTTATCATGATAGCTCTTTTGCCTGGCCTGAGCAGCTTCCAAGTTCTTCTTAATGACACAGACTTTATCCTCGGCTTCAAGCACTAGGTCAGGTCCAAAAATCTCCCTTTCTCCAGCTTGTGACCAATTTAGCGGTGTTCTACACCTTCTCCCATACAAGGCCTCGAAGGGTGCTATCTTTAGGCTAGAATGGTAGCTATTGTTGTAAGAGAGTTCTACCAGAGAAAGGCACTTATCCCAATCCTTGCCATCGTGTAACACACACGCTCTCAACATGTCCTCAAGAATCTGATTTACTCTCTCCATTTGGCCGTCAGTTTGAGGATGATACGCTGAGCTTCTAATCACAGTTGTTCCAAGTGACTTTTGCAGCTGCTCCTAGAAACGTGCTACAAACAGTGCTCCTCTATCGAACACAATAGTGCTCGGGATTCCATGCAAACGCACTATTTGGTCAATGTAGATCTCTGCATACTTTTCTGTCTTATGGGTGGTATGCAGTGGCAAGAAGTCAGCTGTCTTGGTTAGCCTATCCACAATGACCCAAATGGAATCGTGGTGCCACAAGGTGTTTGGTAATCCCACCATGAAGTCCATGCAAATGTCCTCCCACTTCTAAGAGAGGATGGGGAGAGGTTGTAAGGTACCTGCTACCTTCAAATGGCTTGCTTTGATCCTTTGGCAAGTGTCGCACTCAGATACATACTTAGCAATTTCTCGCTTCATCCTGGTCCACCAATATAAGATTCTGAGGTCATGATACATCTTGTTACTTCTAGGGTGCATGCAAAACTTGGAAAGATGAGCTTCATCCAAAATTTTCTTCCTGAGTTCTAGATTCTTGGGGACAACCAGTCTGTCCTCAAACCATAGAACACCCTTGTTGTCCTATCGAAAGCATTTATACTTATCCACCTTTTGATTGAGCATTTCCTTAATGACTTGAATACCCTTGTCGCTAATCTCTGCCATGATTATCTGCTCTTGTAAGGTTGGCTCAACTGAGATATTGAAAGGGAAATGTGCCCTTGGGCCATTTCTAGTATAGTTTCGCTGATTAAGTGCCCAACACGTATTGAGTGAATAATCTTGTGCCAAATGATTGATCAAGTGCAAATCAACAAGAAGGTATGATTCTAGACTTAGTACATTGGTTTTTGTGTACTAACATATTTGTCTAAGTGCTGGAATCAGAGAAAAGAGAAGAAGAAAACATCTTGGCTGGAACAGCTAAGACTTGGCGCAGTCTGGCACACCGAACTGTCCGGTGGCGCACCGGACAGTGTCCGGTGCGCCAGGCCAACCTCCGGTGAACAGGCCACTCTCGGGAACTGACGGTGGTGTATGGCTATAACTCAGTGGACTGTTCGGTGGTGCACCGGACTGTCCGGTGAGCCGTCTGCGGCGAAGTCGTCGCTCTCGGGAATCGTTCAACGGCGTACGGCTAAAATTCACCGGACGGTCCGGTGAGGCACCGAACTGTCCGGTGAGCCAACGGTCGATTGCGCCAACGGTCGGCCGCGCAATCCGCGCATGATGCGTGGCCACGCCAACGGTCGGGAGGGGGCACCGGACTATCCGGTGTGCACCAGACAGTGTCCGGTGCGCTAACGGCTCCATTTCTGCAACGGTCGACTGAGCTATTTTTGGAAGGCAATCTACACCCGACACTGAACACTGCTTGTCCGGTGGTGCACCGGACTGTCCGGTGCGCCACCCGATAGAAGGCAAGAATTGTCTTCCCAGATTGCTTCCAACGGCTCCTAGCTGCCTTGGGGCTATAAAAGGGTCCCCTAGGCGCATGGAGGAGTACACCAAGCATTCTTCGATCATCTCTAAGCACCAAGACTTCATTCTCGCGCATTTGATTCATTGTGATAGTGACTTGAGCTCTAGTTGAGTAGTGAACTCCCCGCATTGTGTTGAGAGCTCAAGTTGTGGCTTGTGTGCGTGTTTGTGTTCGTGCTTTGAGTCTTGTGTGTGTTGCTCTTCCCTCCCTTACTTCCGTGCTTCTTTGTGATCATCATTTGCAAGGGCGAGAGGCTCCAAGTTGTGGAGATTCGTCACGAATGGGAATAGTGAAAGAAAGGAAAACACCATGGTATTCAAGTTGATCATTGGATCACTTGAAAGGGGTTGAGTGCGACCCTCGTCCATTGGGACGCCACAACGTGGAGTAGGCAAGTGTGATACTTGGCCGAACCACGGGATAAATATCCGTGTCTCTTGTGCTTGTTTTCTTCGTGACCACTGTGTTTCACAAGAGCTCAATCCCTAGCCACTTGACTCTATTGAACTAACACCTAATCAAGTTTTGTGGCTTCAAGTATTTGATTTTTTACAGGATCACCTAATCACCCCCCTCTAGGTGCTCTCAATTGGTATCAGAGCCGTTCTCTTCACAAAAGGGACTAATCGCCTGAAGAAATGGATCCTAAGGGAAAGGGGATGGTGGTCAACGATAAGGAGAAGGAGTCCATCTTCAACGAGCCAAGGGATGACAAACCTACTGACTCTGGCTCGAGTCATAAGAAGAAGGACGGGAAGAAGAAGAGGTGTATCAAGAAGATCGTCTACTACGACAGCGACGAGTCCTCTTCTTCCCAAAGAGACGACGACTACGACGAGAAAAAGAAACCGGTCAACTCAAACTTTTCTTTTGATTATTATCGTATTCGGTATAATTCCAATGCTCATTTGCTTTCTATTCCTCTTGGTAAACCTCCTCACTTTGATGGAGAGGACTACGCTTTTTGGAGTCACAAAATGCGTAGTCACCTCTTCTCTCTCCATCCTAGCATTTGGGAGATAGTAGAGAATGGAATGCAATTTGATAGTATGGATAACCCAGTATTCATTAACGAACAAATTCATAAAAATGCACAAGCTACCACTGTTTTGTTAGCTTTGTTGTGCAGGGATGAATACAACAAGGTGAGTGGCTTGGATAATGCCAAGCAAATATGGGACACCCTCAAGATCTCGCATGAGGGGAACGATGCCACCATAATCACCAAGATAGAGTTGGTGGAGGGTGAGCTGGGAAGGTTCGCGATGATCAGGGGAGAGGAGCCAACGCAAACGTACAACAGGCTCAAGACCCTGGTCAACAAAATCAGGAGCTATGGGAGCACGAGATGGACGAACCACGACGTCGTCCGACTTATGCTCGGGTCTTTTACTGTCATTGACCCTCATCTTGTGAATTCAATTCGTGAAAATCATAGGTACACAAAGATGACGCCCGAGGAGATACTCAGAAAATTTGTGAGCGGGCAGATGATGATTAAAGAAGCCCGCTATGTGGATGATGCTCTCAATGGCCTAATGCCCGTCTACGAGCCTCAACCCGTTGCTCTCAAGGCAACAAGTAGCAGGGAGACGCTACCTAGCAAGGTGGCGCAAGTTGAGGCGGCCGGGCTTAACGAGGAAGAAATGGCCCTCATCATCAAGCGCTTCAAGACGGCGCTAAAGGGTCGCAAGGAGCATCCCAACAAGAGCAAGACGAAGGGAAAGCGCTCCTGCTTCAAGTGTGGTAAGACTGGTCACTTTATTGCTAACTGTCCCGATAATGATAGTGACCAGGGACAAGAAAAAGGCGGGAAGGGGGAGAAAAAGAAGTCTTACAAGAAGGCAAAGGGCGAGGCTCACCTCGGCAAGGAGTGGGATTCGGATTGCTCTTCGTCTGACTCCGACGACGAAGGACTCACCGCCTCGGCCTTCAACAAGTCGTCTCTCTTCCCCAACGAGCGTCACACCTGCCTCATGGGAAAGGAGAAGAAGGTAAGTGTTGGGGGCCTTCGGCTTTCGAAGGTCCTCAAAAATATGATTTAACAGTGTTTCCGGAGTATAATGTGTGAACAGGTATCTTCGGACTCGAATCGGTATCACAGTGGGAGAAGGATACGAAGGGTGATACAGCGCCGAAGCTGTGAGTGGGAAAGCTTCGGCATGATAGCAGAAAAGGAAACCGACTTAAAGATGAAAATGCTATTTAGACCTCGGTGGATTACTATAGAATCACTACCAAATGTAAAGGGCTTGGGTGTAATTTTACATGAACTGTGTCCCATGCCTATAAATAGGTGAATAGTGCCCCTGTACTGTTCACACTGACTTGGCATTTTACTTTTGCGTCACGCTTGTACTTACATCTTCCTTCAAGCCGAAGGTACATTTGTTATTGGATATCATTTCTATTTTTCCATAATAACAATAATATAAAAAAATGAGTTGAAGATTATACATAATTGTTTACGTTATCTTTTATATTTTACATGTTTCCTTCTTCATTATTATATGTTGTGTTTATGAAGGTATGCCCTTCATAACCTTCGTCCGAAAATCATTATATCCCAAGGGAAATAATGCTTCGAAGGACGAAGGGCTTTAATACTTAGCATTTTTTGTGTTGCCTTGCTCTTAACTCATAGCATTTGAGAACAAGTCCCCAACAGTAAGTGCTCGAGATACCTCTACATGTGCTTCTTCTAGCGATGAAGAGTCTAGTGATGATGAGGTAGACTATTATAGCTTGTTTAAAGGTCTAGATAGAACCAAGATAGAAAAAATTAATGAATTGATTGATGCATTAAATGAAAAGAATAGACTTTTAGAAAAACAAGAGGATCTCTTATATGAAGAGCATGATAAATTTGTAAGTGTGCAAAAGTCTCTTGCTTTAGAGGTTAAGAGAAATGAAATGCTTTCTTGTGAATTATCTACTTGTCATGAAACTGTGTCTAATTTAAACAATATTAATGACGATTTAAATGCTAAGCTAGAAGTAGTAAATAAATCTAGTTCTTGTGTGGAACATGTTGTGATTTGCAATAGGTGTAAGGATTTTAATGTTGATGCTTGTAGTGAACATTTAATTTCAACTACTAGATTAAATGATGAAGTGGCTAGTCTTAATGCCCAACTTAAGACTAGCAAAAATGACCTTAATAAATAAAATTTGCAAGGTATGCCTACACTGTTGGTAGACACCCCTCTATTAAGGATGGGCTTGGCTTTCGAAGGGAAGCCAAGAACTTAACAAGTCAAAGGGCTCCCATCTCCGCCAAGGAGAAAGGGAAGGCCCCTATGACTAATAATGTTCAAAGGAATCATGCTTTCATCTACAGTAATAGAAACTCTTCTAGAAATGCTCATAGAAGTTATGCTTATGATTCACATGCTATGATTGCTTCAAGTTCCTCTGTTGTGCATGGTAGAAATATGCCTAGGAAAAATGTTGTTCATGTGCCTAGGAAAGTAAGTAATGAACCTTCTATAATTTACCATGCTTGCAATGCTTCTTTTGCAATTTGTAGTAAGAATAAGAAAGTAATTGCTAGGAAGTTGGGGGCCAAGTGCAAAGGAGATAAGACTTGCATTTGGGTCCCTAAGGCTATTGTTACTAACCTTGTAGGAACCAACAAGAGTTGGGTACCTAAAACCCAAGCCTAATTTGCCTTGCAGGTTTATGCATCCGGGGGCTCAAGCTAGATTATCGACAGCGGATGCACAAACCACATGACGGGGGAGAAGAAGATGTTCACGTCCTATGTCAAGAACAAAGATTCCCAAGATTTAATCATCTTTGGAGACGGGAATCAAGGCAAGGTTAAAGGACTAGGGAAGATAGCTATTTCATCCGAGCATTCCATTTCTAATGTGTTCTTAGTTCAATCGCTCGGGTATAACTTGTTGTCCGTTAGTCAACTGTGTAATATGGGTTACCATTGCTTATTTACCAATGTAGATGTGTCTGTCTTTAGAAGAAGTGATGGTTCATTAGCTTTTAAGGGTGTACTAGACGGCAAACTCTATTTAGTTGATTTTTCGAAGGAGGAGGCCGGTCTAGATGCATGCTTAATTGCTAAGACTTGCATGGGCTGGCTATGGCATTGCCATCTAGCACATGTTGGGATGAAGAACCTTCACAAACTTCTAAAGGGAGAACATGTGTTAGGTCTAACAAATGTGTTTTTCGGGAAAGATAGACCTTGTGTAGCTTGTCAAGCAGGCAAATAGGTGGGAAATCCTCATCACAGCAAGAATGTGATGACCACATCAAGACCTCTGGAGCTACTGCATATGGACCTCTTCGGACCCGTCGCCTATCTCAGTATCAGGGGAAGTAAGTATGGTCTAGTTGTTGTTGATGATTTTTCCCGCTTCACTTGGGTATTCTTTTTGCAGGATAAAACAGAAACCCAAGGGACCCTTAAGCGCTTTCTAAGGCGAGCTCAAAATGAATTTGAGCTCAAGGTGAAAAAGATTAGAAGCGACAATGGGCCGAGTTCAAGAACCTTCAAGTGGAGGAGTACCTTGAGGAGGAAGGAATCAAGCACGAGTTCTCCGCTCCCTACACACCACAGCAAAATGGTGTGGTAGAGAGGAAGAACAGGACGCTCATAGACATGGCGAGGACGATGCTTGGAGAATTCAAGACGCTCGAGCGGTTTTGGTCGGAAGCTGTGAACATAGCTTGCCACGCCATAAACCGGGTCTACCTTCATCGCCTCCTCAAGAAGATGTCATACGAACTTCTAACCGATAACAAACCCAGTGTTTCACATTTTCGAGTTTTTGGGAGTAAATGCTACATTCTAATGAAGAAGGGTAGGAATTCAAAATTTGCTCCCAAAGCTGTAGAAGGGTTTTTGTTAGGTTATGACTCAAATACAAAGGCGTATAGAGTCTTCAACAAATCATCAGGTTTGGTTGAAGTCTCTAGCGATGTTGTATTTGATGAAACTAATGGCTCTCCAAGAGAGCAAGTTGATCTTGATGATATAGATCAAGACGATGTTCCAACGGACGTAATTCTTACCATGGTGATTGGAGATGTGCGACCAAAGGAACACCAAGTGCAAGATCAACCTTCTTCCTCAACAATGGTGCACCCCCAACTCAAGATGATGAACAGGTTCCTTAAGAGGAGGCGTGTGATCAAGGGGGAGCACAAGAAGACCAAGTTGAGGAGGAAGAAGCACCACAGGCCCCTCCAACTCAAGTTCGAGCGACGATTCAAAGGAATCATCCCGTCGACCAGATTTTGGGTGACATAAGCAAGGGAGTAACCACTCGCTCTAGATTAGCTAATTTTTGTGAGCATTACTCTTTTGTCTCTTCTATTGAGCCTTTTATGGTAGAAGAGGCCTTGCTAGATCCGGACTGGGTGTTGGCCATGCAGGATGAGCTCAACAACTTCAAGCGAAATGAAGTTTGAACACTGGTGCCACGTCCCAAGCAAAACGTTGTGGGAACCAAGTGGGTGTTCGGCAACAAACAGGACAAGCACGGGGTGGTGACAAGGAACAAGGCTCGACTTGTGGCAAAAGGTTATGCCCAAGTCGCAGGTTTAGACTTTGAGGAGATGTTTGCTCCTATGGCTAGGCTAGAGTCGATTCGCATTTTGTTAGCCTATGCCGCTCACCATTCTCTCAAGTTGTTCCAAATGGACGTGAAGGGCGCTTTCCTCAACAGGCCAATCAAGGAGGAGGTGTACGTGGAGCAACCCCCTAGCTTTGAGGATGAACGGTACCCCGACCACGTGTGTAAGCTCTCTAAGGCGCTCTATGGACTTAAGCAAGCCCCAAGAGCATGGTATGAATGCCTTAGAGACTTTCTAATTGCTAATGCTTTCAAGGTTGGGAAAGCCGATCCAACTCTTTTCACTAAGACTTGTGATGGTGATCTATTTGTGTGCCAAATTTATGTCGATGACATAATATTTGGTTCTACTAACCAAAAGTCTTGTGAAGAGTTTAGCAGGGTGATGACACAGAAATTCGAGATGTCAATGATGGGCGAGTTGAACTACTTCCTTGGTTTCCATGTGAAGCAACTCAAGGACGGCACCTTCATCTCTCAAACGAAGTACACGCAAGACTTGCTCAAGCGGTTTGGGATGAAGGACGCCAAGCCCGCAAAGACTCCAATGGGAACCAACGGACATGTCGACCTCAACAAAGGAGGTAAGTCCATTGATCAAAAGGCATACCGGTCTATGATAGGGTCTTTACTTTATTTATGTGCTAGTAGACCGGATATTATGCTTAGCGTATGCATGTGTGCTAGATTTCAATCCGACCCAAGGGAGTGTCACCTTGTGGCCGTTAAGCGAATTCTTAGATATTTAGTTGCTACGCCTTGCTTTGGGATCTGGTATCCAAAGGGCTCTACCTTTGACTTAATTGGATATTCAGACTCCGATTATGCTGGATGTAAGGTCGATAGGAAGAGTACATCAGGGACGTGCCAATTCCTAGGAAGGTCCCTGGTGTCTTGGAGTTCTAAGAAACAAACTTCCGTTGCCCTATCCACCGCTGAGGCCGAGTATGTTGCCACAGGACAGTGTTGCGCGCAACTACTTTGGATGAGGCAAACCCTCCGGGACTTTGGCTACAATCTGAGCAATGTCCCACTCCTATGTGACAATGAGAGTGCAATCCGCATGGCAGACAATCCTGTTGAACACAACCGCACAAAGCACATAGACATCTGGCATCACTTTTTGAGAGACCACCAACAAAAGGGAGATATCGAAGTGTTTTATGTTAGCACCGAGAACCAGCTAGCCGATAGCTTTACCAAGCCATTAGATGAGAAGACCTTTTGCAGGCTGCGTAGTGAGCTAAATGTCTTAGATTCGCATAACTTGGATTGATCTAGAGCATACATGTGTTTTATGCCTTTGATCATGTTCTTTTATGCATATTATTGTTTATCTATGGTGCTCAAGTTGTGCAAGGGATCCCCGAACCTCATAAGTCCATGTGTGAATGATGCACATATTTAGGGGGAGAAATGCTATAACTTGACCCTTTGAGACTAACCGTGTGCTTGAGTTTTCTTAATTTAGTCTCAAAGGAGGATTGAAAGGGAAAAGGTGAACTTGGACAATGCAAGACTTCCACTGCACTCCAATGAGAGGGTACTTTACTCCAATTTCATCTCTATGCTCTTATTGCCTTTTTACTCTTAATTGACGTTTTGGTGAGGCAATGGGGTTTAAGGGCCGATAATGATCCTGTTTTGGTGCTTAATGCCAAAGGGGGAGAAATTAAGGCCAAAGCAAATGGATCAGCTACCACCTGAGAATTTTTAAAATAGTAGAGTTAGAACTTTTGTTTTGGCAAAATACTCTTAATTGTCAAAATTTGGTCTCTTATGGGGTTATTGGGAGATTTTATGATTATGGGAAAAAGGGGGAGCTTTTGGATCTTGACCATTTTCTCTCTTGGATTATCTCTTGTTATGCCTAAACAAGTGTGTTTGACTTAGAGATAGCAGATTGAGTTTGATTTCGAAAACAAACCAAGTGGTGGCAAAGAATGATCCAAATATGCCAAATTTGAATAAAAAACAATTATTGTTCTCAATTGCCTTGATGTTGCACTTCCTTTTAGTTGCTTTTTGATGTGTTGGCATAAATCACCAAAAAGGGGGAGATTGAAAGGGAAATGTGCCCTTGGGCCATTTTTAGTATAGTTTTGGTGATTAAGTGCCCAACACGTATTGAGTGAGTAATCTTGTGCCAAATGATTGATCAAGTGCAAATCAACAAGGTATGATTCTAGACTTAGTACATTGGTTTTTGTGTACTAACATATTTGTCTAAGTGCTGGAATCAGAGAAAAGAGAAGACGAAAACATCTTGGCTGGAACAGCCAAGACTCAGCGCAGTCTGGCACACCGGTCGGTCCGGTGGTGCACCGGACAGTGTCTGGTGTGCCAGGCTAGCCTCCGGTGAACAGGCCACTCTCGGGAACTGACGGTGGTGTACGGCTATAATTCACCGAACTGTCTGGTGGTGCACCGGACTGTCAGGTGAGCCGTATGCGGCGAAGTCGTCGCTCTCGGGAATCGTTCAACGGCGTACAGCTAAAATTCACCGGACGGTCCGGTGAGGCACCGAACTGTCTGGTGAGCCAACGGTCGACTGCGCCAACGGTCGGCCGCACAATCCACGCGTGATGCGTGGCCGCGCCAATGGTCGGGAGGGGGCACCGGACTGTCCGGTGTGCACCGGACAGTGTCCGGTGCGCCAACGGCTCCATTTCTGCAACGGTCGACTGAGCTATTTTTGGAAGGCAATCTGCACCGGACACTGAACAGTGCTTGTCCGGTGGTGCACTAGACTGTCCGGTGCGCCACCCGACAGAAGGCAAGAATTGCCTTCCCAGATTGCTTCCAACGGCTCCTAGCTGCCTTGGGGCTATAAAAGGGACCCCTAGGCGCATGGAGGAGTACACCAAGCATTCTTTGATCATCTCTAAGCACCAAGACTTCATTCTCGCGCATTTGATTCATTGTGATAGTGACTTGAGCTCTAGTTGAGTAGTGAACTCCCCGCATTGTGTTAAGAGCTCAAGTTGTGGCTTGTGTGCGTGTTTGTGTTCGTGCTTTGAGTCTTGTGTGTGTTGCTCTTCCCTCCCTTACTTCCGTGCTTCTTTGTGATCATCATTTGTAAGGGCGAGAGGCTCCAAGTTGTGGAGATTCCTCGCGAATAGGAATAGTGAAAGAAAGGAAAACACCGTGGTATTCAAGTTGATCATTGGATCACTTGAAAGGGGTTGAGTGCGACCCTCGTCCATTGGGACGCCACAACATGGAGTAGGCAAGTGTGATACTTGGCCGAACCATGGGATAAGTATCTGTGTCTCTTATGCTTGTTTTCTTCGTGACCACTGTGTTTCACAAGAGCTCAATCCTTAGCCACTTGACTCTATTGAACTAACACCTAATCAAGTTTTGTGGCTTCAAGTATTTGATTTTTTACAGGATCACCTATTCACCCCTCCCTCTAGGTGCTCTCAGATATAATCCAAGGTACCTGGGGAAACAACTTCCATGTTCAGCTTGCGCAACTCGTCACACAGAGCGGCGATCTTAGAGTCCATGGTTATACAGTTGCATTGGGCTTTTCGACTTAAGGCATCTGCCACAACATTTGCCTTGCCAGGATGGTAATGTACTTCTAGATCATAATCCTTGATCAATTCCAACCATCTCCTCTACCTCATGTTAAGATCAGCCTAAGTGAAAATATACTTGAGGCTCTTGTGGTCAGTATAAATATTACAATGAGCTCCCATCAGGTAATGTCTCCATATCTTCAGAGCATGAACTACTGCTGCTCACTCCAGATCATGTGTGGGGTAATTTTGCTCATGAGGCCTAAGTGCTCTGGATGCATAGGCAATAACTCGGTTGTCTTGCATCAAAACACAACCTAGTCCTGTGCTCGAGGCATCGCAATACACATCAAATGATTTGGTGTTGTCAGGCTGTGCTAGCACGGGTGTTGTCGTCAGATGCTGCCTCAATGTGTGAAAGGCATCTTCACATTTCTGACTCCAATCAAATTTTTCCCCTTTCTTCAACAACTCAGTCATTGGTTTAGCAATCCTGGAGAAATCCGGAATGAATCGCCGATAGTATCCTGTCAAACCCAGGGAACTCTGAATCTGTCGCACGGTGGTAGGAGGCTTCCAATCCATCACTTTTTGTACTTTCTCAGGATCAACTGATATCCCATCCTGAGAAATGGTGTGACCCAAGAATTTGATCTCCCTTAGCCAGAAATCACATTTGGAGAGTTTGGCATACAAGTGATGATCGTGTAGTCGCTGAAGTACTATATGCAAATGCATAGCATGCTCATCTTCATTTCTTGAATATACCAGAATATCATCAATGAAAACCACCACAAACTTGTCTAGTTCTGGCATAAATACTGAGTTCATCAAATACATGAAGTATGCCGGCGCATTGGTCAGCCCGAATGACATCACCAAGTACTCATAAAGTTTGTATCTGGTAGAGAAAGCCATCTTCGGAATATCACTGGCCCTGATCATGATCTGTTGATAGCCAGAGCGAAGGTCTATTTTGGAAAACACCTTGGCTCCGACCAACTGATCAAACAAAACATCGATGCGAGGTAAAGGATACTTGTTTTTAATAGTCACTGCATTGAGAGGGCGGTAATCAACACATAGTCTCAGACTCTCATCCTTCTTCTTCACGAACAAGGTCGGACATCCCCATGGTGAAGTACTTGGGAGAATGAACCCCTTGTCCAACAACTCTTGTAACTGCTTCTTTAGTTCTGCTAACTCTGCTGGAGGCATCCTATATGGTCTCTTGGAAATAGGTGCAGTCCCTGGTTGCAATTCTATGGCAAACTCTATATACCTGTCGGGTGGTATTCCTAGCAATTCTTCTAGGAAAACATCAGGGTATTCACAAACTACGGGAATTCCCCCCATAGGTGATTTTACCTTGGTAAAGGCACAAGAGCGGGTACAACCTTGGTCCGGTAGGTACATGGTGATTTCTTCACAAATCGGTGAGTGTATTTCAATGGCTCTTGCTGCGACATCAATCAAAACATGATGCCAGGATAACCAGTCCGTTCCCAAGATGATGTCCACACTCTCCAATCCCTTGATCAGGAGGGTGGTTCCGACTATGATACTACCAAATTTTATTGGTACTTGTCGGTTGAGTTGATAGGTGGCAACTCTACCTCCTGGTGTTGCAATCATAATAGCCCCCTTGGTGTGGTGAAAAGGTAACTAACACTTGGCACTAAATTTTGCGTTAATGAAGATGTGTGATGCACCAGAATCGAAAAGAATGACTGCAGGAAAATTTAAAACAGAAAAGTTACCAATCATGACGGGTGCTCCCTCCAGAATGTCAGCCAATGTGGTGAAGTTCAGCCTGCCCTGCCTTACTTGCACCCTCTGCCTCTTGCCTTGGTTCTGATTTGCATTCTGCCCCTGCTTCTGCTGGTTCCTAGGACAATTCTTGGCATAGTGTCCGGTGTTGCCACAAGTGAAACACCTATTATCATTGCCCTGACGGTACTGTTGCTGTGGCTGGTTGTTGTTCCTCTGAACTGGGGGTTGAGAGCGGTTGGGTGCCTGCTGCTGCTACTGTGGTCAGATCACCCATCGTCCATGCTGCTGCTGAGGTCCTCTGTTCTGAGTATCGGACACAATCCTGAAACGCTGAGGCTGAGCTGATGATCCGACCATAGGGGTCTTTCTCTTCTTTTCTACCTGGCGAGATGTAATGCAATCCTTATGAGAGATGGCCATGTTGACCAACTCATTGTAGCTGTTGGCCTTGACTGTGTTGAGATGGTCACGGAGCTTAGTACTGAGGCCCCTCCTGAATCTGTCTGTCTTCTCATCGGTGTCAGCATGGTAGCCTACTTACTGACACAGGTCATTGAAAGCTTGGGCATATTGCAACCCGGTACGACTTCCCTTAGTGACTGCCAGAAACTCATTGAGCTTGTGGTCCATGATGCCTGCTGGTATGTGATGCCCTTGGAATGCTGCTTTGAACTCTCCCCACTCAACCACGTGGTCAGCCGGCTGCATAGCGAGGAAATGGTCCCACCATGTCCGAGCGGGCCCATGAAGCTGCTAGGTGGCAAAACGGACCTTGGCCGCATCTAAATAATCTCCATTAATTAGTGGGAATTTGGATTCCACCACCCTGAGCCAAACATCAGCATCGAGTGGATCTTCCGCCCAAGTGAACAACGGCGGCTGAGTACTGAGAAACTCCTGGTAGGTGGCCGCTGCCAGGGCACGCTGGTGGTGATCACCACCCCCATAGTGCTGAGGCGGTGGCTGACACTGAGCGAGCTATCGCAGAATCTCATTCTGCTGAGCCATCAGCTCCTGCATTGTAGGGGGCTGCGGCGGAGGTGGAGGAATGTGCTAGTTCTGTCCACGGCGCGCTCTTCCTGCCATCTGAAAAATTAGGATGTTCTTATTATCATACTTTGAAATCTGTGATTGCACATGATAAAAGAACTTTAAACAACGAGGTTTGCAAGGACCCAAGTTTGCCTCGCCTTTCACAACTGATACCAATAGGATATAATTTCATTCCTAAATTTAAAATAAAAACCATCCATCATTCAGCTTGCCAAAAGAGTTTCCAACTGTTACAACAGTGCCCAAAATACTCAACTCTCGAGCCTAGTACCCCAAGGTGCAAAAGCTAAGTCAGCTTCGAGGAGTTCTACTGCTGCACACTTCTACCCTAACTCATGGAATCTAATGAGCAAACGAGGCTACGCTAGACTCGGGAAAAGGTGGTCTTCCTGAGCCAGCAGTGTCTAAGCTAGATGCAGGCTCCGTCTCCTCTCCTCCCTCGATGTCCACGTCCTCATCGGCCCCTTCTGCCTCCATATCCTCAATCTCTTGATGGTGCAGATCCAAATGTTGGTTGGCCTCCTCAAGCTGTTGCTGGGTGGTCTGGAGCTGATCTTCCAGAACCTCAATGGTGTTCTCCCTAGCTTCCACCTGATCCTCAAGCTCCTGGATGCGGTTGGCCATCTGCTCCACCTGGAGATCTTTTTCCACCAGCTCTGTGGACAAGTGGACAACGAGGTCCTCCCGGTTATCCAGGGTGATCTTAGTAGACTCCACCATGCCCATAAGTTGGGACATCGCCTCACCTCGCAAGGCCTGCAGACGATACAGGGCACTCATGCACCAAACAGTCAGGTGAGCGGTATGCCTAGGGTAGAGAGCCCACACATCCTTGGCATGCTCAAACCGATCCTTCCACATCAGGTCGTCCTCCTTCTTAGCGGGGAAGAAGCCAATGGGTTGGGTTGACAGCTCCAAGGGGTGAAATCCACAGAAGGTTGTCAGCACATGCAGAGCCGTGGACTCAATAGTATCCTCGGCCCTGAAACCGAAAGACTCTGAGTCCAAGGAACACCAGCCGGGCTGCAAGGGGTCAGGCTCCAAGGTCATCCTCACCCTACAGCGGGGTACCCGGTGCTCCTCGAACATCTGCACCGTGTACTGGGGAGGCATAGCGTAACCTACTCCCTGCAGTACCTCCCACAAAATGCAGGGAAAGCCCTCTCGCGCAAGACCGTCTGGGTGGGAATGTGTGTTCCCTCCATCTATGGGTATGTGAGAAGTCATCTGTGCAAGGGCAAGTGTAAGCGAAAAGAAAAAGAATCCAAAAAAATAAAAGGAAGCTAGTGCAAAAGACTAGAAAAAAATTCTAATGACTTGGCTTTTCTAGGGTTAAGTGGAAATCTTCACTTATATATAGCTTTCACTTCTTGCTATGGATGTTTCTTTATTTATGTATCTTACTGTTGATAATTACATTTTTCTAAGATGACAAATAATAAAAAGGATGCATGCATGCTCGTCCTAAGTGTCCTCACATCAAGTATATAGGGATATAGAAATCCCCCATCTATATCATAGCAGCCTGTACGGCATACTCAAATAACCACCTAGCTACCCATCTAGTATTCTAAGGCTTCACATCCTAGGTCTATCCTTATCATCATAACAGCTATCCAACTTGGTTTCTAAACAAGTTTTACTTTTGAAAAGGTCGATAATTATGATTTATTGATTCCTCTGAGGTGGAACAAGCTCCGATACCAGTTGTGATGGAACCGCCCGAATTATTCCAACTTAAGTGTCTAAGTCCCGCCATAGAGGCTAGACCACACTTAAATAGGAATAAACCGTCAGTCTCTCGGATCTAGTCCGACAAGGCCACTAACAGGATCAAGTACCACATACTCACTCGAAGGTGAGGCACAGAGCAAATATAATAAAACATAAAACCATAAATTAAAGAAGTGCTTAATGTTATTACAACATCATCGGAGTTTTGCAAAAGTGGGAATTATTGTTCTGGATGCAGCAGAAATTAACTAACGATAAATAAAAGGGAGGATGCGGAAGTCTGGCCCATCACTCTTCATGCTCCTCTCCTGCTGAGGTAGGGTCCCACTCGACTGTCCAACTCGGTGGCAAGGTGGACGGCCAAGTCACTCCAGCAACCATATCCTCTAGAGTACCTGTAAATTGTGCCACAAGCAAGGCTGAGTATACTAATACTCAGCTACCCGGTGTGAGGAGTCTACTCCTCTACCTCTAGACATGCAGCTGTTTGGCTGAGGGGTTTGGTTTGCCAAAAGCATAGCTGAGTCTAAAATCAAGTTTTAGATTTTCAAGTTCTAGAATAATAATTTTAGACTAGATGAGCACCTATCTATCCATTCATGGTAGCAAGCAATTTAGTCCACCAACATCTTTTGCAAGTAACCTCATTTCCACTTATTACTCAATGCAGTACAATGGATCAAGCAGTCTCATTAGCTGCGAGAAGCAGACGATTCGAATCGAGTTTTTATCCTTGCAAGGTAAACCTAAATACATGACGTGGCGAGGCACTCCGTCCCCACATATATCAACCATCCCCATTGATTCCCCGTCAACAGAAAGAGGCCCACCGCCTTGACGTACAATGCCTCATTGACCCTGACTGCCGTCGTGCAGTGACCACACTTGTACCCACCATAACTGGAATGGGAGACAATGTCTCAGGTCGCATGAGGAGATCAGTCCGCGGGCAAGTTCACTCAAGTACTAGGCTTGCCGATTTACCATATTTCTCGGCATGTGTTTAGTACGTTCAAACGCTTGACACAATTATCTGCACGTTAATCCTTATTCCAATTTCGTCTCGTAGACAACGCATCCCCATGGATCCGTGTCCACAGACCATCATCATTCCGTTATCAAAATGGATACAACCAATTCCTAACCTCGCGCGAGTGCTAGAAAATCACTCGACTTCTACCGAGGTTCCTAGATAGCAAAGCAGCTACTCGATCTAGCATACTAGTATCAATCTCAAAAAGGAATCCTGAGTTCATGCAACTAGGGTTTCAGACAACTCCTACACTTAAGTGCACAGTACAAGCCTTCAAACATTAAGTGCAGTAAAATAGCATATATAATAGTTATGCATAAAACCAGGGCTTGCATTCAAAAGCTGGGGCAGGCAGATCCGCAGGCTCTAGTGCTGGCTCCTGGACTACCTCCTGAGCAACTCCTTGCTCCTGAATGAGGACGTACTCTCTGTCAGTGAGATTACAATCTATCGAATGCAATAAATAAGATACATGTATATTAATGATATGTCAATTTAATAAATACTATGTATGGCGAAACAATACTAAAAAGTGGGTAAACTAGGGTTTCTCTATCGGATGGTGCTCTTTAGTGTTTTATACTCACCTATTGTAGGGCCTTGAGTGAAATTAAAAACTTAATTCTCTCCTTCATGTTGTATTGGAGACTTAGGGAGATCTAGTTGTATAATATTAATTCCTTTCCTAATTCCCTTTTGATTGTCTATTTATGCTTTTAAAGTGAGTTTGAATTACCATAGTGATTTAGACTTTTCCAACAATGTTGCAAAAGTTACAGTGGGTAAACACTGGTCTCTGTAGTCAACTCTACAATTTTGAGGTTAAAAATAATTAAGATGAAATCTAGGCAAAAATAACAAAAGTGAAGGTGGATGGTCACTTTGCACTACAGCTCTGATTTAGGTGAGGGTTTTGCATTAAAAATTATTTTTGTCAACATCTATGGGTAATGACAGGTCTCTGTGCCAAAAATCACAGAATGTGACCAAATGGTTATTTAGTTGTGATTTTCTAAAGTTAAATGTCAAAAAGGCACATATAACAAACTTGTTATTTGAAAAATATCAAACAACAGAACTTGTATTTTTTCTAGATTGATCCCAAGGATTGGGGTGGTTTCTCCTAAGGGTTATTTTTCTAGGATTTTTCTAAGTTCTTACTGTTTTATGTAATAAAATGTGGTGCATTTCTTTTGTACTAATAGAGGGTTCAACAAAATTTTCTTATGAACTATATTACTTAAGCAAGCTAGGAAAAATGTGGTTGCCCTCTAGTTCTTGTTTTAAATTCCCTTTTTCATTTTCTTAAGGTTTGGACTAATACAAGTTTTAATGGTTAATCCCTCCTTAACCTAGTGCACTGAGGGGTTTAACATTTTTAAACAGGGTAGTTAGTAGTTAAGTATGTCTCTAATTTTTCTTACCCACAGTCCAAAAGTATTTCTATTTTTCCTCTATTTATTTAGTTTTGGGTAGTATACTTATTTAAATTAAAACTCTAAAAATCTTGCAGTACTTAGAGTGTTTATTATTTTTCCTAAATAGTTCATAATATTTAGGACCTAGCAAAATTGGTTTGACCAAATTTGGTTGAATAAAACTCAAGTTATAAATTTTTCAAGTTATGTACTCATTTAAAAGAATTAATCTTACAGGTTTAAGGAAAACAGGTTTGCACCGGAGCCCCTGGGGTTTCCTTTAACTAAATCATTTAAACGGTGCCCCTGCAGAACTGTTTCATTGAGACACTGACATTGTGAATACCCCCTGGCTTCTTTCTATCTTAACCCAAGCTCCCTCCTCGCTGGAACAGTAGCCGCAGGGAGGAAAAAGGGTGGCGCGGCTTACCGGCGGCGGGAGAGGTTCGGTGGAGGGCTAGGTGAGATCCGGGAGGTCCTGGCGGTCACGTCGAGGGGCGGATCACCGGCGGTGAGGGCCAGAATAGGGCTGGCCGCGTGCGCAGGCGGTCGGGCTCGTCGGTGGCGTGTGCTCTGGCCTGCTCACGGCGGCATAGTTCAATTAGAAGGCACGGGGAGCTTCACCGAAGCTCAAGGATGTCGTAGGCACAAGGAATCGATGAATGGCTTATCGTGTAGCTCGGTCTACGTGCGACGGCGGCCGGTTGAAGTCCGGTGATGTCAATCTGGCATCTCCAGTGAGGTGGTGTTCGGTTTGCAGGCTCGGGGAGCTTCACTCAGCCCCGGGGAAGCTAGCCAAGGGGTCAGACAGGGTGGAGGAGGGTTGAAGCGGCCGGTCTATGGTGGCCGGGGCTTGCATGGCCGCTGGCATGCCGTTCTCTGGGCAAACGCCGGTGAACTCGTGCTCGGGCAGGGTTGGGAGTGAACGGGGGCGTACAGTCGAGACCAGGGATTAGCTTTATAGCCGCGGGCGCGGGCGTGGGCGCGGGGTTGACACGGCGCGGCGCGGCGCGCACGAGGCCGAGCGCCGGGGCGTGCTTTGGAGTTGCCAGGGCGCGTCGAACACGTGGTCGTGTTAATCTGCCCGAGTTCTTGCGCCTGCAGAGCTCCCAAACGTGTGAATCTTGCCGTATGACTAGTGTAAGATTTCTTCCTTGCACCTAGAGCTATCTAGTTCATGTGAGTTCCAAGGGGAGATCGGGTCTGGCTTTGAAGATATGGGGGCGCCAAGTCTTGTCTGTCTGCACTGTTCACCCCGCGACAAAAAGGTGTCAAACTGTGTCAAACGACTCTGGTTTGGTTTCAAAATTTTCAGGGGTGTGCCTTGGGTAGTTTGGCTACTTTTTGTTATTTGGACCAAGTGGTTTTGGCGCCAGCAAAAGGGTTAACACTTCTGATCTTTAGATTAGGGCTGATTTTGGACTTAGAGAAAAATGGCTTGCTCTAGGGTGCTATCCACTTAGGGCTTAATTTTGGGATTTTTGTAGGACCTTTTTGTAATACCTCCCTTACTATATTTTGTAGATATATTAATGTACTTCAACTTTGGTAAAGGGTTCAATCCATGAATTGACCATTTGTATAGTTCTCCCTTTAATCCAATGTTTGGGGGTTTAATGGCTCAAGAGGGGAAATTAGGGTTTTAGAACCTTTTTCATAGGTGAAGGTACATGAATGCTAGGGTATCCCTCCCATCATGATCATCACTTAGGTTAGTCATGGTTCTAAAGCTTTGGGTGCCCTCTCTTTCCACTTAAACTCATGTGATAAAGGCCACAGATGCATATTTTAAGCCAGGACCTTGGGTAACACCTGGGGTGTTACAAAAAGGTCCTCGATCATCAAGCCTACATCGACACGGTCCTTAATCGACTCAGACGAAGACACTACACCGAGACTTCCTTCTCGTGTAAGTCACCTGCCCGGTCTTGTCTTTACTATTTAAAACCTAAAGTTTGGTACCTATAAGAGGTACATCTTTTCGATGCTGAACCCATCATGGCCATGATGGATTAACCATCAAGTCTTTTCTTTGAAAACTTCCCATCCCATCTGAAGCATCATCTTTGTTTAAAACAAAACATTTTGTTTTCTAAGGCAAGACTAAGCATCGGAAAACTTTTAAATAAAATGGGTATCAAGGAATGGTAAACAGTTCCAAGGAAGGAAATGTAGCAATTATTTATCACCCAACTCTTATCACCTAATGCATCTTTTGAAGTGATAAAGAGTTTGAAATAACAAGGAAGGATAAATGCACCGGGGCTTGCCTTGTGTTGTAGGAGACTCAGGATCTGTTCCACAAATATCAAAGTAGAAACTATTCTCGATAGGTGGAATTTCAGCTTGTGGGGCTGTTTCTTCTTCGACTATCACTTCTTCTTCGTATTCTATACATAACAATACATATACATGAATGCTCATGTGATGCTATGAATATGCAGCTATAATAGAAACACATTATGTTGTATCTTGAATATAACTTTCCTTCACGGTACACCTGAGTCACTAGGGTTTCTTGAGTTAGTACTATTATTAGCGTTAGGCAATTTTATCCTAGGAAGCTAGTGTCTTGGGTTTGGGTGCAAACATTGTCCAAATCATTTCAAACTTTACCCAAGGGCTTTAATCACTAAACCAAGCTTACTCGAAAAGTTTCATTATTTTTGGAGCTACCAATTTAATTCTAAAATTCTAAAAGACTAGGTTTAGGCATCCTTAAATGCTAAATAATTCCTGGTTGGGATTAAAAATCTTGAAACTATTTTTATTAAATACTAGAGGAATTTAGGAGTCCAGTAAAATTGGTCCCATGATTTTATCATTTTTCTCGAATTTCCTATATATTTCCTATTCCTGGTAGAAAAATAAAAAGGAAAACAATGAATCGTTCTGGGCTGAATCCAGCCCAAGCCGGCCCGAGAACGGAGGAAACATGTGCGCCCGCGCCTGCTCTGGCAACATTGCGCAGAGACCCCTGTCGATTTGAAAAACCTCGTAAAGAAGCCACGTCACTATTCACATGTTTCTCTGACATTCGCACTTAAGCCCTTGCACTTCTATTTCTTCACCGCACTCTGTCCACGACGGTGAACGACAATGAGCGCGCCCTCCGGCGAACTTGTACCGTCCGGGATGCGCAACGACCAGTGCCCTAACTTGGTCGACACCTAATTCCACTCCTGGCGATCCTAATCTGAGCCTCAATTGCATGAATCCGGCCTAGAGTTCATCTGTTCAAGACAACGGCGAGACCCGAGGGAAAACTGAGGTGTTCTAGGTGACTCAACGTGGTCTTGTTCAATCAATTGGGTCTATGAGCAACGGGAGACTTAAGGGATGCTAGAACACCAAGTAGAGAGGCATGAACAAACCTGTAGATGGCTGGCCACGGTGAGAAGGTCACGGCGACGTGGAAAACCGATTTGGGGGAAATCCCGTATTAAGGCGCTACGGTGGACGATTGGAGGCGAGGAGCGATGCACTGGGCACGTAACAACCTAGCGGAGCTAGCTATACACTCAGTTTATAGAGCACAACAGCGGTGGTGCCCAATTTGGGGAAGACACGCTGGCAGCCGGAGAGAGGGGTAAGTTACTAGCGCGAGCTACCGTGGCGGTCACTGGCTAATGAGCTACGGCGGTCACTGGTTACTCTCCACGACTCGTGACAACGTGGTAAAACAGGCTAAGGCGTGGCGCGACCGAGTGAACGGCGGCAGCCACGGCGACAGCCGCACAGCCACGTCGCCAGCAAGTGGGTACGGTGAACAATCCGGTGACAAGGTCCGAGCTCATCCCAGCGCCAAGATCTTTTACCCCGAGTCATTATCCGCGCGCCACCGGGCATGAATCGCAGCACCGGCGCGAATCTAGGCGCAGGGATTACCGGCGGCGAGATACACTACACCTAATCTTGTTCAGCACTGTACCATCGAAACCATTCATCAGAGCGCCTGACAGAGCGAGTTAGAGGGCTTGATTCTCAAACTTTTGTGTAGCAACTCACCAATCCTTCTGCAGCAAAGTTGTTGATCTACAATCCAGCTACAACTTTGTTACAAAGGTCTTACACAAACATCCACTAAATTCCCCACAATTCGATCACAAAGTTCATCTGATTTCACTGTCAGTCAAAATTCAGTCTTTAATAGTGACTGATAGTCCAACTTCATGTCCACTTATCTTTAATTTTTGTACAGCACTAATGCTTAGTCACTTAATCAAAGTTGTGATCCTATAATAGGTCTACAAGATTGATGTATTGACCTAGGGCAAAATCCTCATGAATTAAGAAATACAAGGCTCCAAAGTTGGCCTAACCTCACTGAAATCAGAGTTAGCCGGATAAGTGTGCTTGAGACTTTTTGCAATTAACTCCAAATTGTCCCACAATACTTGAAAATCTTCCAATGTAAAAGTTGTTTGGTTTTTGATGTTCTACCACTTTCATATTTACATTTTGGTCCAAAAGTGTAAAGAATTTGAATTCATCCCCCTAGGGTACAAATTAGGGTTTTAGGGTTTCTTTTAGGGTTTTGAGCACTTTAGGGTTTTTGTGCCACCCAATTCCATCAAACTAAATATCTTATGAACCTTTCCAATGACTTTTGAGGTATTACTCATTTTGGCTTTACTTTCACCCATAGGCCCTAATCCCAGGGTTAAGTACCCTACCCTAAGGTTGAGAATACTTCAAGCCACCATATCACACATGTTTTGAAATTTTACCTAGTGGATGCATTCTAGGTGTAACAAACAAAATGAAATGATAATTCATATGATGTCATGCTCAAGTTTTAGTACTAGTAACACCAGGCGTGTTACAAGCCATCGGGTAGTAGAAGCAAATCCATAGAAGATTGAAGCCATTATGAGGATGGAGCCACCACGATCACAGAAGAAGGTACAAAGGCTCACTGGATGCATGGCTGAACTAAGAAGATTGATATCAAGGCTAGGTGAGAAAGGAATGATGTTCTATAAATTCCTCAAGAAGGTGGACAAATTTCAGTGGACCACAGAAGCGCAGGAAGCCTTGGATGCACTAAAGAAGTTCCTGACCACACCACCAGTGCTCAAGCCACCACGCCGAGCTACGTCCGATCAGCCGACCGAGGATCTGCTGCTATATATTTCCTGCACGACTCACGTGGTAAGCACCGCATTGGTATTCGAGCGAGCAGAAGAAGGGCACGCATACCCGATGCAACATCCGGTCTACTTTATTAGCGAAGTCCTCGGTCCCTCAAAGATAAGGTACCCTCAAGTTCAGAAGCTATTATATGCAGTACTTCTAACTGCTCGCAAGCTCCGGCACTACTTTGACGACCACAAAGTCATAGTAGTCACAGGATTTCCACTAGGCGATATACTTCACAACAAGGAAGCCGTTGGGAAAACAGCTAAGTGGGCATGCGAACTCGGAGCTCATGATATAGAGTTTCGACCTCGCACGGCGATAAAGACTCAAGCACTGGTTGATTTCATATCAGAGTGGACTGAGCACCAGGTCCAGGAAAGCCTAGAAGTTACTGAAATCTAGAGAATGTACTTCGATGGCTCGTTGAGACTGCAAGGAGCAGGGGAAGGGATTCTCTTTATCGATCCTGGAGGCGAACAACTCAAGTATGCACTCCAGCTCCTGTTTCCAGCATCCAACAATGCCGCAGAATACGAGGCGCTGGTCCATGGACTATGCATCGCCATTTCACTCGGCATCAAGAGATTAATGGTGTACGGTGACTCGTTGGTGGTCGTAAGCCAAGTGAACAAAGATTGGGATTGCTCAACTGACTCAATGAATAGATATTGCACAGCGGTATAGAAGCTGGAGGACAAATTCGAAGGATTAGAATTCCACCATGTGGAAAGAGATCGCAACGCAATAGCAGATGCACTATCAAAACTGGGTCCAATCAGGCCCAAGTTCCACCTGGGTTTTCATTCAAGAAATACAGCAACCGAGTGTCACCATAGATCAGATGGAGGAATGCCATGTTCCAAGTTAGGCAGAAGCAGATCCCAATGACTGGAGGGAGCCAATCATCAGATACATAAGAAACAAGGAAGAACCAGATGACAAGGCTGCGGCGGAGCACATCGTGAGACAGTCAGCCCACTATACCATTATAGGGGCCTACTGTATAGAAGAGGTGCAGGAGGAGTCCTCATGAAGTGTATTCACTCGGCTACTGGGAAGCAGCTGTTAGATGAGATTCATGCTGGGCAATGTGACGTACATACAGCGTCATAGACTCTGGTAGGGAAAGCATTCAGGTCAGGGTTCTACTGGCCAACAGCGAAGAATGATGTGGCAGAGTTAGTCCAAAAGTGTGAGGCATGCTAATTCCTATCAAAGCAGTAGCACCTACCCACGCAACAGTTGCAGACTATTCCTATAACCTGGCCGCTTGCATGTTGGGGGCTAGACATGATTGGGCCCTTCAAGAAGGCTCAAGGGGGATACACGCACGTTCCGATCGCTATTGATAAATTCACGAAGTGGATAGAATACAAACCCATCGCCACTTTGACCTCAACAAAGCTAGTGGAGTTCATTCAAGAAATAATGTTCAGGTTTGGAATACCTAACAACATCATTACAGACCTGGGATCTAACTTCACCAGCTTAGAGTTCTTTGACTTCTGCGAGCAGAGGAGCATCCATATCAAGTATGCATCAGTGGCACACCCAAGAGCTAATGGGCATGTAGAAAGAGCCAACGGGATGATACTCGATGCACTCAAGAAAAAGGTATTTGACAAGAGTGAGAAGCTCGCAGGAAAATGGATCAGGGAACTACCATATGTAGTCTGGAGCCTACGAACCCAGCCAAGCCGAGCTTTACACGGAAACACCCCATTCTTCATGGTATATGGGTCAGAGGCAGTGTTACCAGCAGATCTGATCTTTGGAGCACCCAGATTAACATTCGAAAGCGTAGCCGAAGCAGAAGCAACCAGACTAGAGGACATCGACATACTAGAGGAAGAACGACTGAATGTGGTCATTCAGTCAGCCAGATACCAGCAGACCCTGAGGCGCTATCACGACAAAGCAGTGCGGCATCGATCCTTCACAGTGAGAGATTTGGTCCTCCGCCGAGTGCTGACGGGAGAAGGATGACACAAATTGTCACCACCATGGGAAGGACCATTCATCATTACAGAGCTTACCCGGCCAGGATCCTATCGGCTCACTCAAATGGATGGCACCAAAGTGGGGAATTCATGGAATATTGAGCACCTCAGGAAATTCTATCCATAGAAATGCCTCAACGCTCTTGGACGAGTTGTACTTTGTAAGCAGAAGGTTTCACTATCAATAAAGCTTCCATGTTCCAAGGCATACAAGTTCTTGATCAATAACTAACCTAGGTTGAACTCAACTTGAAATCGGCACAGCACTCTTACACGACTTAGGGTGATCACTATACCCTACTAACGGAGCAAACGGCTTAAGTCGGAAACGCCTTAAGTCGGTGCGACATGCTCACGCTTACACGACTTAGGGTGATCACTATACCCTACTAACAGAGCAATCGGCTTAAGTCAGAAACGCCTTAAGTCAGTGTGACATGCTCACGCTTACACGACTTAGGGTGATCACTATACCCTACTAATGGAGCAATCAGCTTAAGTCGGAAACGCCTTAAGTCGGTGTGGCATGCTCACACTTACACAACTTAGGGTGATCACTATACCCAACTAATGGAGCAATCGGCTTAAGTCGAAAACACCTTAAGTTGGTGTGACATGCTCACGCTTACACGACTTAGGGTGATCACTATACCCTACTAACGGAGCAATCGGCTTAAGTCAGAAACGCCTTAAATTGGTGCGACATGCTCGCGCCTCCACATCTTAGGGTGATCACTATACCCTACTAACGAAACAGTCAACTCAAATCAGGAACGCCTCAAAGAAAAACAACCTGCTCACATATTCGAGGGTGGTCTCGTCGCCCTGCTAACAGAACAGTCAGTTCAAGCATAGCGTGATTACACACACATGAAATGCACGATACACTATCTCGCTAAAGAATACTAACTCAATGAAAAGTATGTTCTCATCCAAACAAACCACTGTGCAGGAGCATTTTTGCAGGGAGCTTCACCAGCAGGAGTAGCAGAGGAAGAAGGATTGCTCACGCCGGCAGATGCAGCGAGAATGTTGGCAGCGATGTCCTCAGGCACCACAACTCCAGGTCTTCTCATCAGGATTCGCCCAGCGCGGATAGCCTTGTCCATGGCTTTGTCACACATTGCTTTCATAACAACACGGTCATCCTCTAAGGCCTTGATGTTGTGACGAGCGGCCTCCAGCTCTTGCATGACAAGTTTCTTTGAGGAGCGCAACTCCTTGATGATAGAATCCTTCGAAGGCAGCTGCTTACCAAGTTGTGACACTTTAGTCTGAGAAGCCCTCAATTCATCCCTGTGATGGTCCAAGTCCGACATAGTGAAGAGATGGCTCCTCTCCAGGATAGTCAAGGAATTGCTAGCATCGCGATACAATCTATCCAGGTTGTCACCAGAAGTAAGAAGCGTTCGCCTCTCCTACAAACAAGAAGAGCACTGAGCATCGAAGCATAGGGGCAAAGCAGAAGCAGCCAGGAAACTCTACCTCATGAGCCATCTTCTCTTAATCAAGTTGGGCATTCAAAGAAGAGTTCAAGGTCCGAGCGTTGTCCAAGAATGCAGAAACCACAAGATTTCAGCTGAGCCAAAACAAAGTTGAAGACATTCTGCAAGGTCAAAAGTTAGCAAGAGAACCCTTCTATCAACATAAATAATGAAAGGCAAAGATCGACTCACTTGGAGATTAGAAAGAAATAAAGGAAGTCCCAGAGCTGGAAACATCGATGCACTATCTGTCGATGGAGCATTGATGGGGACAATGTTGAGAGCATCACTTGGGGAGACCTCAGCCCCAACAGCAGGCATCGAATTCCTAGCATCTGGGTCACTGGCCTCTAAGGTGACCAGACCGACAAGAGCAATAGGCAAATTCGTCACCATGGGTTCCTCAGATTGAACTGGTGGCGATCCGACATGAACATCGATGGAGGCAGCCGAAGAGGAGCCGAGCTCAGCACCCTTGGGGCCTGGGTCATCCTCGGCACCACCCTTGGTGGCTGGGTCACCCTCAGCACCAAAATTGGGGGCTGCATTATCCTTAGTGGCACCCTCAGAAGCTGAAGCACCCTCGGGCATACCCATAGGAGCTGGGTGACCTTGGCCGGCAACATCAAGAGCTAGTATGTCCCTGTGAGCTAGACCGCCCTCCAAGGTCGATGAAGCATGAGAAACTTTCTGGGTTATCTCTTTCCCAACAGGATCATCAGCCAAAGGAACGTCACCCAAGACCTCTGTACGAATGACAGAACTTTCAACCTTAGGGGCCTCCAACAAAAGGTCTTCAGGGATAATTTCCTCTAATGCATGGTCAATGGCAGACATTGTGAACCCCTAGAGACTAACTAGTCCTGATAAAGCCTGCATTGGGATTTCAGCTCCTACTGCTGCGGCTGTTCTTGCGAATCAAAGGGACCTCTTCTTCATCCTCATCAAGCACGCGACCACCAACTCTGACACCATCATAGCCTCTAATGTCATCCTCGAGGTTGGTGCTCACCAGGCCACCGCCAAGGACTGAAGTACCAGGATCAACGTCTAGCTCCAAGCCTGATGTCCGCCGAAGTCTTTTCTTTCTTTTCTTCCCCTCGGCAGGTGTGGCTGGATGGCTCATCTGAAGCGATCATTTGCGACAAACACTTGCAGGACTCCGAACTCCTTCATCCTCGCCGAGGCCATGTCTAGTTGCAACAGTCACCGACTCAGTACGGGCAGAGTCAGATGATTCACCCACCAGCATACTGAGAACATCTTTCACCTCGGCCTCGTAAGTGATTGTCGGCATCTGGAAATGGGTCTGTCTCTCCTTTTCATGGAGATTTTGGAACAGAGCGATGAAAGCCTCAATGTCCTCTGGGAGGGTCGCACTCTATGACCCGGATTGCCATCTTGAATAGGAGGGTTGGAAACGAACTCAGAAAAGGGGCCCTATGGAGGAAGATTCTAGGCAGAATATGATTAGGGAGCACCAGCATTCGAAATCCTGCCCCTCAGCCTCAAATCAATTCGGCTCAACATGTTTTCTTCAGGAATCCGTCTGTTGGTAATTCGGGTAGGGTCATTGACCCCAGTATACAGATAGGTCGAGTAAACTCTATCTTTCGGAGGCTGAATATTTTTGAAGACAAAATCAACAAAAACAGCTTTAGCATTTAAGTCTCTGTCTTTTAGTGCACATATTTCAGTAAGCAACACTCTGGACTCAGCAAGTTCTGAATCTGTAGGGGCTTCTGTCCAGCTGGGCGTTCGGACGTCAGGCTGCCTCCTCGATCGGGGAGGGAGGGATTTGTTGTGGTTCTCCATGGTAAACCACTCGAGGTGTGTCACACCCGGTTCTAGGGGCAAAACCGAATGCATAGCATATGTGTGCCAAGATCCATTTTCCACAAATATGTTGATGTCACAAGTGTAATATATCAAAAGACAATGCAATAAAGGTGTAAAGAGAGTAGAATAGTCTTCATTACAACATCCAGATAATAGTATCTTAAAATGTATCATCAAAGTAAAGCGGAAATAACATGGGTAATCTCCCACAGGAAGATGACCGGCGCATCGTTAGACTCAGTATTCATCGAAATCTTCATCAAGGTCTTCTTCGTCACCCTCTGATCAAAATATTAGCAAGGGTGAGCTCACTTATGGTCGAGGCTCAGCAAGTGGGGGAAAAATTAATACAAGTTTAACAAGGTGAGGCTAAGGTGTAATACTCAAAATTGTATAAAAGGAATATATAGAAGTCTCCTTATTTTATGTGCCTTATTTACATCATAAAAAGGGCATACATATAATTAAGAGTGATTAATTAAAACAAACGATACTAAAATAAAAGAAATTGCATCTTGTTGGAGTTTTATATGTTTGTGCATTAAATAAAATAATAAGGATAATAATAATAAGTTAATAATTCCAAAGGTTGGATTAAGCTCTAAATTAAAATTAGGGTTTTGAAAGTAAGAAGAGAAATGATATAAAAATATAAATAATATAATTATATTTCCAAAATTGGTATTTTAAATTTCACAACATGATTTGAGAATAAATTTGGCACGGGATTGAATTCAAAATTCGAATTCAAATTGAATTTAGAAATAGAGAAAAGGAAATAAAAGATAAAAAGATAAAAACCCTACTTGGGCCGGCTTGCTTCTTTCAGCCCACTTTCCCCATTCACCCGCCGGCCTAGCCTGATCGTGGTACTGGAGTTGTGTCACCGCCAAGTGGGCCATAGGCGTCAGCTCCTACACGCGCGATGCCGTTAACAATCTGCGTCGACACCTGGGGGGCCACCTTGTCAATCTCTTCTGCTTTCTCGTCCTGCGCGCCGCGTGTGTCTCTGCCGCGTGGGCCTTTGGCCTGATTTTTGCCTCACGCGCACCTGCGAGCACGGGCTGGCGGCTAGGGTCTTCGTCTCCGAGGGAGGCGCGTGTGCGACAATAGCAAACCGACGCTAGCTGATTTTCCGGGTGCGTGCCACCAAAGCTATCCGCGGGCCAGCCGGTCTTCCACGAATGGCGCGCAAGTCGCTTTGCAGGTGGGCCGTGTTGGCAGAAACTCTCTCCGCGCGCCTGGTCTGCGGTCACTGGCAGGTGGGATGGCTGGTACTATGGATCTTCCTCCCAACGGAATTCCACATTCCGTGGCCTCCGTGCGGCCGAGCCCCGACCTCTCACCTCGCACCCATAAAACAACCGAGCCATAATGCTCCTCCCTCCTCTTCTTCCTCTTTCGCCAACGGCACCAGAGAAGCGAAAGTAGATAAGTGAGCTAGCTAGCGCCGTCGTTGACTCGCGTGTCCGCCGTCATTTTGGGGTTGCCGCGAGGTCTTGGAAACTTGCCGGGTTGTGCTGATCGCGTCCGTGGCGAATCGTGGCTTGGGGTGCTGCGGGGTCGGCTGAATTGCTCGCCTGTGTGGAGCTCAATCTCTGGATCCGCAATGCACCGTCGTCCGGCCTCGTCACGGCCCCAAATTCTGGTATGATACCCGTACCTATCCTTGGCATTCACTCAGCAACGCGTAGCACCTAGTTGATTTGGGAATCGCGCTTTCGTTCGCTGGGCAGGGTGGGCTCACCGGCGTGCGCCGCTGCGTGGGAATCCTGCGTCGCTGGCCTGTGCTCTGGAGGTGGGAGAGTACCCGATTGCCGTTGATTTCAAGTGTGCGGCTGAGATCATACTGATGCATACCGATTCGTAGGATTCATCCATGTCGTTCGATCTAGATCGGGCGCATAGAAAACGGTTTGGCTATTTTAAATCTACGCCGTAGATCCTTGATCTAACGAATATAGTAGCCTATCGGTTTAGATCGAGAGCAATTTAATCCAAGCCTCTATCTGTAATCGTACGGCCCATATACAACCATACCCCTTCGTCGCGTGCTTTTTCACAAGAGCCCCTAGATTTAATGAATAGCAACCCGCAGTCTTCGGATCCTGTTCGCTGAGTCTTAAGGAGTTTTATAGCAAACGCCCTGCAGTTCTCTATTTTTATGCGCGCAGTTCAGAATTATGGGAAATTCAGAAATTCAATTAGAAAATGATTTCTAGTGTTAAAATAATTCCAGAATCTTATTTAATTCATAGAAAATCCATCTCAAGTCCAAATTGATCCATTCCAATTCCTATAATTTTGTATTAATATTTTCTATAACTATGTAATACTATTTTGACATGAAAACAATAATAAAATTGATCTCCCAATTAATCTCATATCAAATACATAAGGTCTTCAAAAACTCATAACTCCTTCGTTTTAATTCCAAATTGACTCGTTCTAGTTGCGTTAGTTTCGTATACGTATTCACCATGCAGTAACAACATTGATTTTATCATGTCTCATAATTTTATAAGTAGATATTTATTTATCCTATGTTAATTGGATTAATCTAGGGCTATTGGATTAACTGCTGATCTTATGAGTATAATTTAACTAGATTACCTTTTAATCAAATAACGACTTAGATTAAAATAGAGATAATTATTTATAGAATGACCTCTCATATGATTTACATTAATTAAATTATAATATAGTTTAATATTTTAATCACACAGATCTTTTATAAACCATAACTCCTTAACCGTAACTCCGATTCTAGTAGTTCTCGATCCCACAATTTCGTAGCAACGCGTAGATCATTGTTATGCAATTTATTCTTATGTTTGGTGTGATGTTAATTTTGTTTATACCATGTTTGCCTATATTGCTACGACTAGCGCGAGGTTTCGTGGATCTGAAGAATCATCCTGGTAACTAGAATCTCAAGTGCCAGGCAAGTTGTGCCCTTGATCACTTTCGTCTACCTAATAATGTTCTTTATTATCACTATTCAATGCATAGGTTTAATTTTGATGGGACCCGATAGGTCACCCTAGATTGTTTATCTCATTACCTTGTTTACCCCTGAATCACTTGAGTAGTTTTTGCTATTGCTCTATACGGTTTTGGGATTAATATTTCATTATATCCATGTTCCAGTTATTTTGTCATTTTATTTATATTCATGTCAAGATCATTATATTATTGTTAATTGGAACATGGAGCTTAACTTGAGAAACATGTGCCACCACAAGGGAGGAATGGGACCCCTTGGCTAACTAATTAGGAAAGCTAGTGGAAGACTACCTTACCCAAAAGGGGCAAGGGCAGTAGGGGAGTTGCATGCAAGGAGGTTCTTGGGTTGACTTTGCTGCGATGGTGGTCAGACGGGGGATTCTTGCAAGTGCTCTTCCCATAAACTGTAGCGGGTTTTCGGAAGCTAGTGGAACTTTGTAAAGGCCTCGTAGTGGATCCCTAGCCATTCACCTCGGTAGTGTCTAAGGGCCTAGCTAACCCTGGCGACATGGGAAACACGACTTGTGGGTAAAGGGTACAACCTCTGCAGAGTGTAAAACTGGTATACTAGCCGAGCTCACGGTCATGAGCAGCTCAGGACTCTCTGATGATTAAATTATGGAACCTAAACTCAATTTGTCATTTGCATTTGCATGGGATTTGTTATTAATTTTGTTCTATTATTTTATTTATGGTTTGGTATTCACTTACACTTAGTAACTGCTAATAAAATTTTGACCAACTTATAAAAGCAATGCTCAACTTTAACCTCTATTGTTGATCAGCCTTACACTTCATGAACTCCCACCTTTGGTGAGTTCATGTCACATTATTCCCCACAACTTGTTGAGCTATGATCATGTGTGAGCTCACCCTTGTTGTCTCACACCCCCCCCCCCACAGGAGAAGAACAGGTGGTTCAAGAGGAGTCACACAACGATGAGTTCGATTCGATCTAGGTGGCGTTTCTCAGTTGACATTGGCGCCAATGACGATCCTTAGTTCGTTTGATATTTATAATTTATTTTGTAAGTCTTCCGCTATGTAATAAATACTCTGATGTTATTGACATTTATCTCTATACACTCTGTTATTATATATTTTGTCTTCTTGGCGCATGTATGAGATGCACCCAGATTTGTTCCTTAAAATCGGGTGTGACATAAGGTAAAGCGGTAAGCATTTTAGTTGGTCAATATTTTATTAGCAACACCTGTCTTACTAATAAGTGTATATCCCAAGTATCCCATTTAAACAAAGGTATAAGAGTATAGCAAAAACACTTAAGTGAAACCACTTAAGCAAACCATTGGCAGATCATCAGATCTCGATTTATTGTCCATCTTTAAGTTCAATTATCATGTGAGGGTCCAGGTTGCTCTTAACCGTGAGCATGGCTGACATATCAGTTTTGCACTCTGCAGAGGTGGTACAACTTTACCCACAAGACGTGTATCCTATCTAGCCTGGGTTGTACGGACCCTTAAACACTGCCGAGGTGAATGGCTAGGGATCCACTATGAGGTTTTCACAGGATACACTTAATACAAAGAAACCTGCTAAGGTTTCCAAGTCGGTGTGGAGGCCCTGTGGGCAAGGTACCTTAGCCAAGAATATGTCCCCATGTTAACATGAGCTGTCACCACTGCCGCCCCCCTCTTGCCCATATTTCAGGTAAGGTTGCTAGGTACTTGTGGCAGAATCTCCCAAGTTATTGGGCCCACATGCACCTGCCTTGTCTCAAAGACCTCAGATGGCTATGCATGTGCACCTGATAACTTAACAGGATCCGTCCGAGTGTCCCAAGGACCCCGGATAAACTACTTACAACCAGGATCGTAAGGTTAAGTAAACACAAATCACACACCAACATTTTTGCAGCAGAATTTCTTTATTACAAAAGTTACAAGTTACAACAAATTTACATTCTATTTATCGGAGTGGTTACAAAAGTGGTTCAAAATGATAAACTTTGAAATGTTATAAATTACTTATAAGTTTGAAATATATGCTAGCTTAAGTGACCATCCTCAATAAGAAGTATAGAAGAAATACTTAGACTTATAAGAAGGTCGTGCCCACCAACGCTTAACACCATCCACAGCAGCACAACTCTAGTACCTGCAACAGCATGGGTTCGAAAACCCTGAGTACAAAGTGTACTTTCACAAGTCTTACCCGACTAAGGAAAAAGACTCAAGGATATGCTGGCTTTTTGGGAATCAAGGGAAAGCTTATCAAGGTTCAATGACTCTGTTTGCAGAAAAGCTTACTATGAGTAGATCCTTAAGAATTCATTTTACTTGTTAGGTTAAGTAAAGTTACCTACATCTAGAGTTCTTTCTACCCTAGTTCAAGCACTTAGCTAACACTAGCCGTCTTTTTATCATCCCTTTAGTTCACTAGATTGCTACGTGTAAGTCAGTGACCAAGTCTTCATATCCGAGAAGTAACGACGATCTGAATCGATTAATACCCAGCTAGGGATCTCCAACCACACGACATATGTAGCACTTAACCCTTGCATATGTCAACTCGCCGCCGGGTTTCTCAAGACTAGACCGGGTTCATGCCAACCGAGAGCACAGATACACCACTGTCCAGCCTCTTCCCATGGAGGGTACACGCTACTCTCTCCATCTTTCCACTCCCATTGCATGTTGGCCTTTCTGGTATTGGTCTGCCCGAGGCAAAGCTTACCCATGACGAGGCATGTGGCCAGTTAAAAGGTCCTCGATCATTAGGCCTACATTGGCATGGTCCTTAATCGACTCAGACGGAGACACTACACCGAGACTCCCTTCTCGTGCAAGTCAACCGCCCGGTCTCGTCTTAATTATTTACAATCCCAAAGTTTGGTACCTGGCAGAGGTACATCTTTTCCGATGTTGAACCCATCACAGCCATAATGGATTCACCATCAAGTTTTATTTTTGAAAACTTCCCATCCAATCTAAAGCATCACTTTTTGGTTTTAAAACAAAACATTTTGTTTTTCTAGAGCAAGGCTAAGCATCATAAAAATCCTTTTTATAAAAGGGTGTCAAGGAAGGGTAATCAATTTTCCAAGGAAGGAAATGCATCAATTGTTTAGCACACAACTCCTATCACCTAATGCATTATATAAGGTGATAAAGATTTTAAAACAGCAAGGAGGTGGCAAATGCACCGGGGCTTGCCTGGAAGAACACTAGGTTAGTGTTGGTTAAGTGGCGACCACTTGGCGATCATTCTTTGTCTTGGCATTTGTTCAGATTATCCATCTTCAGGTTGGTCCATCAGCATCATCATGCGAAGTAGCCCACACTTAACATCATCTTGTGGTCGACTCAGCTCTAGTCCTCCATATCACGTAGTCAATAAACGTACCTAAATGATTTGCATAATGCACATGGATGCATATAAACAAGAATAGCACACAACTAATTATTGCTACACCAAAGAGGATTAAATATTTAGTGGCGAGGTATTTCAATAACGATTTATATACAAACACATATATATTCATCAATACAATTAAGTCATCATCGTAACCTCGACAACCTAATTCTTATGTATGTACCAACATAATCAGACATAACATAAATAGAACCCGAGCACTCTACAAAATACTAACTTCATCCTATTACTGTATGAATAGAACATTTCACAAGAATTTAAGACCACTACTTATCACATACATATAACCTAGTTAATTATATTTAACATATACACCCATCGAGGCACCATTCACATAACCTAACAATTGACGATCATCATACAATGTGATTAATTCACCATTGAACACAAGCACACCACAACATCAGATTAATCCAATTACACTAGACATATGTTTCCACTTTGTAAATTAAGATGCATAAGATACAGGTCGATGGTGCTAACCACAATCGGCCATAACCATACTTAAAAGTAACTTAACTAGTTTTCTAAACTATTTTCCCAGATTAATTTGTATAGCACATTAATTGATTATGACATTTACCGATCATAGACATAGACCGATTATACTAATTATTAATGTAGAATATCGACTTCATCAAATAATTAAAATAGGAACAAACATATTGCAAGATCCTGCTAGCTAGCTGATTAAAATATTAAACTTATCTATCACGCCATTAACTAGATCATACATCGCATCCATGTCTACCACTATATTTTGCATAATTATGCATCTAAAATCTAAACCTCAACCTCTGACCCGACTACTTTATTATTCTAAAAACAATTATATTACCACGTAATAGCACACCGACACAACAACGGAGCTAGCCAATAAATAAAATACCAGACCTAACCTTCACGTCGCCAATTCAAATATACATCGCATATGTGACGCATCAGCAAAAGTCTAATACAGTCACAATGCATCCAAACCACGACAAGGAAATTATCGCAACTAATATATTTAACCGTTCTACTTATCCACCAAAACGAACAGGAGTAGCGACGTAACTCACCAGCATCCAAGCGATTAGGAATTTCACGCGAACGGCGATGACTTCCTGCTTCAAGATTTTTACCGAACACCCAACGATAGCGAAGGGCGGACCGGCGAGGCAAGGACACAGATACTACTCCGGCGCCCTGTTGATGCACCACGACGATGCGATATCCGAGACGACGACGAGGTTGACGCTGGAGCAAGCTCGTGCGTCCATCTGGGGAGTCATCGGCGAGTGAGGCAACTAGCACCAGCACGGTCGACCGACGAGCAAGGTCAAAATCCGAGCGCCATGGGAGATGGGGTTCGGCGATTCAACGGCGGACGCGAAGAGATAAATCAGAGCACGAGCTTGAGGGACGAGGTAGGGGAAGACAGAGTGTGACCATGGAGAGGAATCTCGAGGGAGCTGCGCGCGTCCATGGTGAGCTGGGCGTCGAGCATGACCAGACGGTGCCGACGAAGTTCCAACTGCGGCATGGAGGAAGAGGTCAGGTGGCTAGGCACCTGGGAGCCGATGTTGAGCGCCGTTGTGGCTGAAACAGATAGAGAAGGAAACATGTCCCTAGCCTAACCAAAATCCAGTGGCGCGGCTAGAAGAGAAGGTGCCATGAACAGACCAACAGTCCGAGGTGCGTACATGCCTGTAGAGGGAGCCGAGGGACCGAGGCTGGAGGGGGCAAAGGGCACGGCAGCAAAGGAGCGTGACTGCGCGCGCAAGCAGGGAGATGGACACGCTGAAGATGGCCGGCGGTGCTCCTAGCAGAGAAAGAAATGTGCGGCTAGAGAGATGAGCATCAGAGAGAGCAACGCCGGGGAGGGATGAGGAGGGAGCTTCGACCAGGCGACGTGAAGAAGAGGCCGCTGGGGCAAGCTGGGAAGCAGGCCGAGCAGAGGGAGCTGGGGGGGAGCCGCGGTGCTGGGAGTTAGGCGCGAGCTAGGTAGAGGGAGCGCAACTCTGTAGGAGCAAGGGGGGATGCGCCATGGAGACGGGTGCGACAGCAGAGAGGAAGACGCGAGAGGGAGGGAGAAGCAAGAGAGGAGCACGCGCTAGAAGATAAGGACGACGTGCAGCAGAGGAAAAAGACCAGAGGGAAGAGAGAGAACAACTGGGCAGCGAGATATTTTCCATTTTTATTTCTTTTTTATAGAAAATCACAGATATTTTGGAATTAGGATTTTTAGCGATAACTAAAGGGTCGACAGTACATGTGACACGGTTTGATTTGATTCGAAACCCGATAAATTTTATCTGCGGACTGAACACCTAATTCCATGGTCACGAGTAATTTGCGTGGTGGATCGAATCTCAATTATAATTCCTTGATTATCAACCTCGCGCACGATTTCTCTTAGACAATGCGTGATTCAGATTATTTTGCCCCAAACATTTTTTTGTCGTCGAGTTCTACTTAATCTGTTTGAGAGGAAATCGGAGGACTGGACTAAACTTCCAAATTCATATTCGCTTAACTGATGAATTTTAAATAGGCACAGGACTCGCAAACTTTCAGAACAATTACATTCCGAAATTCGCAAAAATTTTAGGAAGAGTCTAAATAGACAGAAACTGATGCGATATTAAAATCGCGATAGACGAAGATGATTACGATATGAATATTGTTATCCTCACTGACATACCATAATTAAGTCTGTAATCGTTGTTTAACGGGAGATAACACCTGGGGTGTTACAACCCTCCCCCTTAAAAGAATCTCGTCCTGAGATTTGGTGCGAAAGACTTCTAAGGATAGAGAAGCATGTAACTCCTTGTCCATATCAGCAATAATCATAAGATAGTTCCAAGCAAAGGCAAGTGTCTCAAGAGGTTGTTTCTCTAGCGAACATAACATGTATCGCCTTAGGCTAATTTAGAAATGTCCACCAATAGAGACGATGTCTGCCAGAGGAACATATAAGGTTCCATGTGTGCAGTTTGCTTTTTTTCTGATGACATTGTACTACATGAGTCTGTTATGCGAGTGGTAGATATGCAACTTTACTGAAACAGAATTAGTTGCAACCTCTTGGGTAAAACACACAGAAAGAGGTTTACCAATAAGTGGTCACAGCAAGTTCATAGCACATGAGACGGGTGTGGATGTCAAACAACATCACAGTTAACTCGTGTTAGCCAGAAAATCCAAGTCCAAGAAAAATGATAGAGACTTGAAAAATTACCAGCAGAGGGGTCTGTAGATGCTACCTTTGCAACCAATCCATTTTATCGAGTACTAATCATGGCTCGACTTGATCACACACGTCGGAAAACCATACGTGTGGCGATCGAGGCATGACTAGAACAATGACTAAGTGGTTACGAGTCGACTTAACTTCGATTCTTATAAACACTTCCTTAAGAGGGGTTGTACAAAAGTGAGTTTAGACAACTCGACAAAACGATCTCTATACTCAACCTTTGTTCACAATATAGCTACAAGTTAGTAAAACCAACTTGTTGAACTACCTTTTTGACATTGAGTAGGTCCTCTTAGTACCATCGGCAAGCCAAGGGTTGAGAGTTCACATTTTCTAGCAAAAGGTCATGCATTTGGGTAGAAATCCATTTGGTCAGATTGTTCATCCGTTTCTTCATGCGAGATGAACTGACTTGGTTCGGGAATACATGGATTAAATAAGAAAGCGAATGAACAAACTCCTGCATCTCAGCAGCAGGGAAAACCAATCTCCATTTTGAGAGCTAATCAGTTGTCTCTAAACACTAAAAAGCTTCAAGGCTTCACCTTTACACAAAGGACATAAAGAGAACTTGTATGAGTAGTCATTACCAAGATCAAAAGAAAAGAGACCACATATGAAAGTGGTATGCCCGTTTGATCCAACAGAGATGATAGATGTTGCTTGATCACTTGACAAACAACATAGAAATTGTTTCAAGGGAAGGTCCACGGAAGATAACACATCAGTGTAATTCCATAATGGATCATGACTAGAGACCTCGATACCAACATGCGCCAAGTAGCACAATCCTGTGTGCGCATTCACAGGAGGCTCTCAGTTTCGCCGCGGCACCATAAGTCCTTAACCATGACACCATTACTAAACTGGCACTAATAATGAATCTCGCGTGGTAAAACTAGATTGTGCCAAAATAACACATTGATATAGTCTCATAATGGATTACAACTACTAACAGTGATACCAACGCGTGTCGTGCAGCGCATCCATGTGTCGATCGTCCACATGAGGCCCTCGGTTTTGTCGTGGCTCCATTGGTTTTAGTCACAACACCATTACCAGACATAACCAATAAGAAATCTCGCGCCTCACAACTGGATTGAGCAAAGATGTCAGTATACAATAGATACTCCACCTGTAAGAATAATTACAAGTAGAGAGACAAATAGATCATGGCCCGATGAAATGAACAATGCATGGCCATAACCTAAATTGATTGATGAAAGAAGTACAATGGGAGACTTTTAATTCAGCCCCAAGCATATTTCTATGCCCATCATAGAGATTACAAGGTCAAAGATTAGTATCTGGTTAGATACGGAGGGAAGACAATCATAAGGTTAAGTTGGTATGCCTTCGATAGATAAGAAGAAACCAAAGGCATCAAACTCAAGAAAATGATCGAACCTGTCTTTCCTAGGTTAGGTTGATAAAAGCAACATGGTGATCCTTAAGAACATGCAAACTGGAATAGAGACATTAGCTTGCACAAATCGAACAAGGGGATGGTTTTAGAAGGAAACATGACTCAAGATTCTTGTTTTAAGCCTGAGTACACTTTATGTCCAGCAAAGAAATTATCTAAGCATTTATTTGTATGAGTTTGGTCATGGAGGGATAATGGAAAATTCAAACTTGGGTCATGGTTCACTAAATAAGGACATGGCCTAGTTTTGGGTTTAAGCAAACAAACTACCAACCTTCTATCAGCACATCAAGCACAAGAGCAAGCAAAATTAATACCTAAGGAAACGAAGAATAATTATTTCATTGAAGTTCATAATACAACATTACACCACATTATCCACAATCACTGGTTACTGGAATGAAGATGAGAGAAGCATTTTGGATGTATAGGTGACAAACATGATGCAACAATCAGGATGCATGCTCGTCCTATGCGTCCTCACAAGTTTTGCCAACATAATGTGGCAATAACGTTCTATATCGGTGGCATACTTATGTCTCTCTCGGTATTTTGCTAGTCGTCAACTACACATACGTTTTCGAGGTTAGTATACCTGCAGAAAATTCCATCATAGCCCAAATTCCCATGATGCAAGATCCACACATGACAGTTTATCATAGTTTATACTCCATATATTGCTATATGAAGGCCAGCTCTTCATTAAGCGCCGAGCCACGCATAAGCGTCGCTCCACACTTTAACCATAGGGCAACTCATTATGGTAACTCACCTTCTTACCTAAGCGTAGGTGCGACGTTACAAGTACATTACACTTCTCAGTATTCCCAGGTCTACATACCCATACACATCCATGGGGTACTGAATACCCAGAAAAGTAAATACTCCACATCACAGCTTTCATATATACATATGTGTAACATGTATATAATCAAGCGCCACAATTAAGCACTCCCCTAGACCGACGTTTGTTCGGTCATGCTCTCACACCTCACCTTACCGGAGCGTCGATCCATTCAGAACTAAATGCAATACCCCCGGTTGTGGGTTAGTGGTTTTGAACTAAGCCACCTAATAGTCTTTAATTTAGGGCCTAACAGAGGATGTCGCTAGCATTATAGTTTTTCAAATCTGTTTTTCAAAACCAAACAATGTGTTTAGTTGAAAATAGGTTTTCTAAAACCAAAACTTTGTTTTTAAAATACGTATGTGATCGTATTATACTTAATCTTGCTCTGATACCAAGCTATGGCAGAACCTCCCAAGTTATTGGGCCCACATGCACTTGCCCTTGTCTCAAAGACCTCAAACGGCTATGCATGTGCACCTGATAACTTAACAGGATCCGTCCGAGTGTCCCAAGGACCTCGGATAAACCGCTTACAACCAGGATCGCAAGGTTAAGTAAACACAAATCACACACCAACATTTTTGCAGTGAAATTTCTTTATTACAAAAGTTACAAGTTACAACAAATTTACATTATATTTATCGGAGTGGTTACAAAAGTGGTTCAAAGTGATAAACTTTGAAATGTTATAAATTATTTATAAGTTTGAAATATATGCTAGCTTAAGTGACCATCCTCAATAAGAAGTATAGAAGAAATACTTAGACTTATAAGAAGGTCGTGCCCACCGGTGCTTAACACCATCCACAGCAGCACAACTCTAGTACCTGCAACAACATGGGTTCGAAAACCCTGAGTACGAAGTGTAACACCCCTGGTGTTACTAGCACTAAAACTTGAGCATAACATCATGTGGATTGACATATCATGTGTTTGTTACACCTAGGATGCATTCACTAGGTAAAATTTTCAAACAAGTTGTGATGATGTGTGATCAACTCTAGGGTAGGGTACTCAACCCTAGGATTAGGGCATGAGGGTAATAGTAAGCCCAAAATGGGAACTTCAGAAGTCATTAGAAATGTTCATAAGACATCTAGAGTATTGGGTTTGAGTGACACAAAAACCCTAAATTACTCAAAACCCTAAAAGAAACCCTAGAAAACCCTAATTGGAACACTAGGGGGTAAATGTAAATTCTAGGCACTTTTGGATCAAAGTGCAAATACCAAACTGATAGAACACCACAAACTTAGCAAATTTCACATTGAAGGATTTCTAAGTAATGTGGAGGAATTTGGACTCATTTGCAAAAGTACCCCATGAACACTATGTGGTTAAGTCTGAAATTCAGTGTATCGAAGTCAACTTTGGAGCCCTATACCTCTTAATTCATGGGGATTTTGCCCTAAGTCAATATAGCAAACTTGTAGAGCTATGTTAGGGGTAAAAGTTTGATTAAGTGCCTAAGCAGTGGTGTTGTACAGAAATTGGAGATAAAAGGACTTAAAGTCGGGCTGTCAGTCAACAGTGATGACTGAATTATGGCCACCAGTGACCTTGGCAGAACTTTGAGATCAAATTGCAGTAGCATCTAGTGATTGATTGGGTATGGTTACTATAACAAAGTTGAAGCTGGATTATTGGACAATAACTTTGATACAGAAAGATTAGTAAGTTGTCACAAGGAAAATGGAGAACAAGGCTCCTCAAATCGTGCTGTCAGAACGACTGAACAAGATGGCCATGGTACAGTGCACGAAAAGATCTTCAGGTTCACTGCACTTCACCGCCGGTCACCTCCGCGCCTGGATTCGTGCCGGCCGCCACGATTCGTGCCTTGGATAAGTGGATTAAGCTCGACAGTGAAAAGATCTTCACCGTGGATGAGTTTGGGGCACTGTGGCCTCCCTGTCGTCGTGCCCACTTGCCGGCAACGTGGCTGCATGGTCCTCGTTGTGGTTGCCGCCGTTCCCTCGGTCATGCCACGCCTTAGGATGTCTTACCATGTCATCGTGAGTTGTGGTGATTACCCAGTGACCGTTGTAGCTGATTACCTAGTGACCGCCACGGTAGTTCGCGTCAATGACTTTCCCCTCTCTCCGGTCGTCCGCGTGTCTTCTCCAAATTGGGCGCCATCATCGTTGAGCTCTAAAAATTGAAGCCCCAGTGAGCTCTGCCAGGTTGTCACGAAGCCAGAGCACTAGCCCTTGCCTCCGATTAGCCACCATAGCGCTGCAATTCCTTTCTTCCCCCAAATTTGTTTTCCGCGCCACCGTAAATGCCTCGCCGTGGCCAGCTCTCTGCAGGTCAGTTCAAGCTTCTTTGCTTGATGTTCTAGCCTCCCTTAAGTCCCCTGCTACTCGTAGACCCATTTAATTGAACTAGACTGCCCTGGATCACCAAGAACACATCGGGTTGTTCTCGGTTTTCGCCATCGTCATGAACAGAAGGATTCTAGACTAGAATCGTGCAATTGATAGAGGGATTAGGGTCGTCGGGGGTGGAATTAGGTGTCGAACAAAGGAGAGGCCTAGCCGTTGCATTTTTCGGCCAGTACGAGATCGCCGGTGATGTGCTCGTCGCCGTCCACCATCGTGGACCTGGTGCTGTGAAGAAATAGAAGTGCGAGGGCTTAACTACGATTGTCAGTGAGACAATGGAATAGTGTTCAGGGGCTCTTTACCGGTTATTCAAATGGCCAGGGCCTCTGCGCAAGTTCTCCAGCGAGGGCGCGGGCGCGCGCATGTTTCTCCCGTGTGCGGGCCGACTTGGGCTGAATTGAGCCCAACACTATTCATTGTTTTTTCTTTTTGCTGACAGATTAGGGAACTTATAGAAAATTCTAGAAACATACTAAAAATATGAGACCAATTTTACTAGATTCCTAAATTCCCCTAGTATTTAATAAAAATAGTTCCAAGATTTTTAGCACCAACCATGAATTATTTAGTATTTAAAAGGGCCTAAACCTAGACTTTTGGAATTTTAGAAATTACTAAATAACTCCAAAAATCATAAAAATTTTTGGGTAAACTTAATTTAATAATTAGAACCCATGGGTGAAGTTTGACATGTGTTGGACATTGTTTGATTCCCATCCCAAAACCCTAGCTTTCTAGGTAATATTTGCCTTATTCTAGTAGAGTACTGACTTAGAAAACCCTAGTTTCCCTGGTGTACCGTGAAGGAAAGTTGTATTCAAGATACAACTTGATGTGACTCTATTATAATTGCATATTCATAGCATCACATGAGCATTCATGTATATGTATGGTTATGTATAGAAAATGAAGAAGTAAGTGTTGAAGAAGAAGAGACTGCACCACCAACTGAAACTGCACATGCTGGGAACTGTTTTTATTTTGATATCTGTGGAACAGATCCCGAATCCTCTACAACACAAGGCAAGCCCTGGTGCATTTACCTTTTCCTTGTGATTTTAAACTCTTTATCGCTTGAATGATGCATTAGGTGATAGGAGTTGGGTGTTAAGCCAATTGTTGCATTTCCTTCCTTGGAATTATTTACCCCTCCTTGATTACCTGTTTGTTAAAAGGTTTTCTGATGCTTAGTCTTGCTTTAGAAAACAAAAATGTTTTGTTTTTAACAAAAGATGATGCTTCAGATGGAATGGGATGTTTTCAAAATAAAACTTGATGGTGGATCCATCATGGCCGTGATGGGTTCAACATCGAAAAAGATGTACCTCTGTCAGGTACCAAATTTTGGGATTGAAAATGATAAAGACGAGACCGGGCGGGTGACTTGCACGAGAAGAGAGTCTCGGTGTAGTGTCTCCGTCTGAGTCACTTAAGGACCGTACCGATGTGGGCCTACTGACCGAGGACCCTTTAACTGGTCACATGCCTCGTCATGGGTAAGCTTTACCTCGAGCACACTAATACCAGAAAGGCCAAAACGCAATGGGAGTGGAGAGATGGCGAGAGTAGCATGTACCCTCCATGGCAAGAGGCTGGACGGTGGTGTATCTGTGCTCTCGGTTGGCGTGAATCCAGTCTGGTCTTAAGAAAACCCGGTGGCGAGTTGACATATGCAAGGGTTAAGTGCTACATATGTCGTGTGATTGGAGATCCTCAGCTGAGTATTAATCGATTCGAATCGCCGTTACTTCTCAGACATGAAGACTTGGTCACTGACTTACACGTAGCAATCCAGTAAACTAAAGGGATGATGAAAAAATGGCTAGTGTAGGCCAAGTTCTTGAACTAGGGTAGAAAGAACTCTAGCTTCAGGTAATGACTTAATCTGATAATAAAACTAGATTTTTAAGGATCCACTATTAGCAAGCATTTCTGCAAACAGAGTCCTTGATTCTTGAATAGCCTTACCTTGACTCCCTCAAGCCAGCATATCCTTGAGAGTCTTTTCTTTTGTCAGGTAAGACATGCGAAAGTACACTCCGTACTTAGGGTTTTCGAACCCATGTTGTTGTAGGAGAGGAAACATCAGAGTTTTGTTGTTTCTGTTCAAAGGTGGTACCCAAGGAGGAGACCCAGCAGTGAGGATGGTCGCGGGAGGATGTTGGCCTACCACTTTGAAAATAATAAACTTTTGTGCGGGAGGGTGTTTTGCCTCCCTGGTCTATAATAATACTTTATGCACTCTAAATACCCTGGTATTGTAATAATACACTACAAGAAACTGATAAATGTTCGTGGGTAAAATTAAGAACGTGGATACCCACGTTCTTACTTGAGTTAAGTTCATGGGTTATGTTAAGAACTTGGGTACCCACGTTCTTAAGTTAAGTTCATGGGCCCTAGATAAAACCGTTGAACTTAACGAGTTAGGAACGTGGGTACCCATGTTCTTAAGTTAAGTTCGTCGGGCTTGTGGACATCGTCGAACTTAATCTTGAAAACCTAAATCTAAAAATCCAACGCGCGGGGCTCTCTCTCTCACCCTGTCTCATCCCGCCCACACGCGCTCCTCTCTCACCAGCGCCAGGCCGCGCCGCCACCACGCCGCCACGAGCGAGCTGCGCCACCACGACCGGGCCGCGCCGCCGCCCTGGCTCGCCAGACCCAGCGCGTTTCTTTTTCTTCGGACCATCGATCGAGCTCCAGTGCGTTTCTTTTTCTTCGGACCGTAAGAGAGAAGCGGCAAGCAAATGGAGGAGTGGCACTGTGAGCCACTACGGCGCGCACGGTGTAGCTTCGCCGCCACCCCAAGCTCCCTGCTGTAGGACGAGCTGGCCGAACACGAGGTGTTCATCGTGGTGCCCGAAGAGGTCAGCGATGGGAGGAGCACCTTCTGTGGGCGCTGCGCAATCTGGTCAAGGACGGATCCAAGCTTGCCATAGCTCATGTTCATTATTGCCCTGTGCCAGCGATTGCCCAGAGTAAGTTTACAGGGCTCAATATAGTAGTCTAAATGCATTTGTTTAGTTCAATATCAAAACTGCTTAGCTCTAAGATTTTTTTAGAACTAGGAAACATGTCTCTGTATCTGAATTTCGAAAGCAAAAATTGCATTTGTTTTACCTCGAGCGGCAGCGCCGCTGCCGCGCCACCGCGACCGCAACCGAGCCGTGCCGCCACCGCCACATCACCTCCCTCGCGGTGCTCCGCTCCCACCGCAAGCTCGGGCTTGCCACCAAGCTCATGTCCGCCACGCAGGCAGCCATGGACCAGGTCTTTGGCACCGAGTACGTCTCCCTCCACGTCCGCCGATCCAACCGCGCCGCCTTCAACCTCTACACCTCCACTCTCGGGTACCAGATCCACAACATCGAGGCCAAGTACTACGCCGATGGAGAGGACGCTTACTGCTTCTTGCCGTGGTATTGCTTACTGCTTCTTGCCATTGTATTGCTTCTAAAATCTCTCACTAAATTAGCCAAAAATGTGGTCGCATGTTCTCAGCTTGTTTAATGTTTGCAGCAGCTTTCCATTCCTTCCATTGTATTGGCATCTGACTTTTGTTTATTATATTGATTCGAAATTATTTTTACTAAGCAATGATGAATCGCCCTTTGAATTAGATGTAGATCACTCCATGTCCCTGCGTTTCAGGGAGAACCTACTAGGGGTCCTACATTGGAATGATATATATGGGCTTTAACTGAGCTTTCTGAACATTACTTTGAGCAATGCATGTGTTTTTTCCGGTGGCTATTGTTGAATGAAAATGTCAATATTTATTTGTTGGCAGAACATAGATGGAGCAATGTGCTTAGAAATTTCTTGCTTTCCATGATGATTTGCTTAATTGTGAGGTGTAGACAACTCCAAGTTCCTGCTTGCCAGGGAGAACCTACTTGGAGTCCTACATTCAAATGAGTTCTATGGGCACTTTCTGAGGTTTAAATGTTTGCCTATGTTATGTTTAGCTCGATCTTATCTTTAACTGTTATATTTGGAAGCTTATGAATCAAATGCGTCCAGTTTTTACCTTCACAGTAACCTATGATGAATTGTCCAACATGTGTGGTGTAGGTAACTGCAGCCCTATTTAATCAGTTTAGGGTTCTTTAGGTGCATGTTATTCGTCATGTAATGATTGGTTCATTGGTTTGATGTTTATACCTTTTCTTCTGCCTAGTGATTTACCATCAAAATAAATTACTTTGTGTGACTGCTAGTGATGATTAGTCTGCAAAATGGATGTCCTGTGGACTCAAGTCCCTATTTCAGGAAGAACCTACTTCAGGAAACATGGTACATAATATGACATCATTTGATAACACTGAGGCATTATAGAAGAACCCTATGTCCGTTCAGTTTTTGCTTCGTGCTCTTTTCTTTTATTCTGAAAGTTGAACTTGATCATAAAGCTTGTTAACATTTGATTGAGTAATTAATTTGTGAACATTTGCATGTTAAAGTTCTAAGCTTCTTATAGCATTAGATTCATTAATTATACTCTCTGCATCTTGAAAAGGATGCAATTATAGAACAGTGATACACTAAAGTATGTCGAGTTTATATAAATATGTTAATAGTTAACGTTTATTAACCACTGCAACTATCTTGTGTTTTGATTTGATGTATTTTATAGGTTAGGGATCCACTTCCTCTTAGGATACACCATATGCCCATAGCTGTAACATTTGCATATTTTGGTGAAGGTAACATCGTGGTATGTCCAAATATTTGAGATTGAAGTGCTTTTGATTATCATCAAAGCATTATCATCCTCATCTGAGTAACTGGCCTTTTTGTGTAGGTTCTTGATCCCACACAAGGAAGAAGCAGTAATGGGAGGAGGATGACTGCTATAGTTAACTCAAATGGGGATGTTTGTGCCATTGAGAAAGCTGGTGGAGAGGGTCTCATGTCAAGTGTTACCATCAAGTGTTTAAGAATTGCTTCAGTAAAGGCTGCTGCTGATATAACAAGCAAAATAAAGAAAGCAGTAAGTAACCCCCTCAGATTGATGACTAGCCGAGGTGCCCATGTGTTGATATGGTTCCCAACAAAGTTCAAATCAAAGCATGCTTATGATGTCAAATGAAATATAATTAAATTCAACTGGGCTTTTCATTAAGAAATTATTTCTACCTACACAGTGATTCTGTTGCGTGTTTTCTTAGCTAGAAAATGTTCACTGATATTACATAAGCACCTGAAGCAGATTGTTTTGCACATTTAACCCTTCTCGATCTCTGCACGGTTCAAACTAATATAATGATGTAGCATATCTTGGTGAATCCCCGAGTGAAGCAAGTGACTTCATCGAGCTAGCGCAGCTACCAGGTGGTGAAAATACATGCCCTTAGATTTTTTTTAGATGAGCAGGTAACCTTTTCCCATTGTCATCCAGGTACTTATTTGGGATGTATGTTCAGATCTTGTGATGCTGTTTAATTCTTGTGAGGCATAATGTGCTACAGTTGGAATGATGTCAACCTTTTTCCCATTGTCATCTAGGTACTTATTTGGGATGTTCAAGCACAACCAAATAGATGCTGTCCTAGG